>CAUOFW020006580.1:268740-295440 GCA_963454935.2 Ilex paraguariensis
GCAAATGTGGTGAAGAAGAGGAAGAACAAAGAAGAGAGAGGGGGAGAAAAGTAGACAAACCTTAAAGGGTCAGAGGGCTTTCCGAGGTGTTGGATCACTGGAGAGAGGAGAGAAGTGGGTGAAAATCCTTGGAAAACAACACCCTAAAAAACACCATGAAAAATTTTCATTGAGGAAAAACAACAAACAATTTGAAATCATAGCCTTTTAACATAAGAAATCACTTAATCTACTGCCTTGATAAACAGAGGGTGTGCGTGAGGAAGAGAAACAAAGGGTGCGTGTGTCTGTGTGCAAGTGTATGTGTGTGAGAGAGATAGATAAAGAGAGAGAAGTATAGGATTGGGGGTTTGTAGAAATTGGAGAGCTTGGGGTGGGGGGTTGTCGCCATGTGTGTGTGAGAGAGAGAGAAACAGAGAAGAGGCATACCTGGGCAGGGTGTGGCTGTGGCGGTGTCATAGGGGATGGTTGTGTCACTTGAGAGAGAGAGAGAGAGAGGGAGATGGGGCTTGAAGGGGAGGCCGAAAGGCACCAAGCTTTGACAGTGAGGAATAGTAAGAGAGAAGATTGGATGAGATGGAATTAAGGGGAAAAATATGTATCGGATAAAATTTAAATTAATTAAATTTATATGTGTGTGTGTATGCATGCTCCATATAATAAAACAACTACCACTTTGNGGGGGAAAAATATGTATCAGATAAAATTTAAATTAATTAAATTTATATGTGTGTGTGTATGTATGCTCTATATAATAAAACAACTACCACTTTGAATTTTATTCCTATTATATTTTTCCCCCAAAACCATCCCAACCAATCCAACCCAATCCAACCATCACTTCCAATCCAACCCAATCCAACCATCACTTCCAATCCAACCCAGCCCAACCCAAACCCAATGGCTCCTGCAACACACAAACCCAACGGCTCCTTGATGTCCTCTCTCTCTCTCACCTCCTCCCTCTTTATTCTCATCTCAGTCCTTTCTCTCTCATCTCACATCCTCCCTCACCTCACAATCAGGTGGCNCTCCTTGATGTCCTCTCTCTCTCTCACCTCCTCCCTCTTTATTCTCATCTCAGTCCTTTCTCTCTCATCTCACATCCTCCCTCACCTCACAATCAGGTGGCGAGACAGGCGGTCACTTCCCTAAATTCATGGCACGATCACTTTACCAAATCTATGGCATGGTCATTTCTCCTTTGGTTTTTTCTTTTAGCTCCCTCTTTTCTTTCACTTCCCCTTCGATTTTTTCTTTCAGCCACTGCTGCCAAGGATTTCTTTCAGCCACCGCTGCTAGTGCCAGGTATTTCTCTTTCTCTCTCTGCCCCTTTACTAGCCTAGCCCCAACACACAGCACCCACACAGCCACTGCTCCTAAACGATGGTGATACACACACACATATCACTATCTGCCTCTCTTTCACAGGTAGCGACCATTGTGTCGATTACATTTGGGATGGTCTCTCTCTCTCTGAGACGCAAATGATATGGAAAAGGGGGATGGTGGTAGCAGTCATGGGTTTGTCGTAATGCACATGAAGTGTTCGTCAAAATGCCTACTGTCCCAATCACCACCACCTACACCCCTTCCCACACACACATATCTATGATTGCCTTTATTGCTTGATATGGTACGGTAGTCACTATATGCTAAATGGTGGTAGTTTTGGCATCAGAGTCTACCATGTTCTCTCTTTGGATGCTCAATGCTGCTGCAGGAGTTCAGACCCATTAAAATGTCTGTAAGTACGTTTCTTTTCTATTTGAGTTTTTGATTTCCTTCCTCTTTCTGCTTTTCATCAGTGTTATACCGAGAATTATGTTTGAGCACAATTGTGTTTATGTTTTCTATTTATTTGCTTGTTTATGGGTTACACAGTGAATTTGTCTATTTATTTCCTCAGCTCCTCTTGAACGAAGAAGATCAAGGCAAGAGACAACTTCTTCAGATGACTCTTCTCATGAGCTACTGGTATGTATGCCACGGTGAATTATTTTTCCTTTCTATGGTTCATGTATGTTCATATTGACTTTGATTTTTGTTTTGGAATCAAGATATCTATATAATAAATCAGCTAAGAAGTTAAAATTTTATCCATACAATGACATTCATGATCAAGAATAAACTCATATACAGTGTATAAAAATGATACAAATACCAACTGATGTAATCTACTCTTATGAAGGGAATACAACCCAATCAGTGAAATTCGTCCTTAGAACGTGTTTAAAAATCATGTTTAGAGATGAACGATTCCTTAATCACTAGGACCAAATTTGATGCACTTACACTCAATGCCAACTCATATGCAACCTCAATTATATATTGTGACTTCGGCATTTTATGTTTGAGTTACGGAAACAGTTACTTTCTCATGAACTCAATTTTTGTTAATGTAAGAGCATATTGCTATACCAACAAATGGTATAAACTTCACAAGTGACAAACAAAAATGCCTTCTAGGCAACTCTTTTTGGGGGGCCTAAAATCCACATGGAAGTTTCACATAAAGTACTGGCATTAAATATAGTTTGAGATCATAGGAGTATATGCTTTATTACTTTTTCTATATTATTTAGGAGTGAAACTAACTTTTGGTATGGATGTTGTAGGTTGATTAATTCTTCGTTGATGGATGAGCATTTCGGTTACAATTAAATTTCAGCCTATGAGGTATATGTACAATTTTAATGCTTACATTATGACATTTTGTATTAGTTTCTTTGTCGAATTTTGACCTTCTAAATATGTTCGAAAACCTTTAAGTTTTGTTAGCTTGAATACCCATGTTCCTCTTTAATCTTGACTGTTATTGTTTGGCAGAATGAATCTTTCTTTTTGTTGGTGCTTGGCATTTTTCTATATTGGTCAATGGAGGAAAATTATGCTAAATCGGTATAAATAATTTTTTTATTTTGATTGTATATATAGGTCTTATGCACTCTAACACGACATTATGCCCAATAATCTCACATAGGTGCACAATCTCTCCTGCTGTGGGTTTAACCCATCAATTTGGACATGAAATTCCTTAACCATGTTTGTATAGGCTATACAAGGTCATGTCACTGCCTGTCTCTAACCTCTAGCCTAAAAAATTTGAGGTACGAAAGTGTCTCGCATCTCATTAAGAAGAAATAGAGCGATACGTTCGTGGCTCACTACAGCTTTCTCCATCATCATGGAGAGATATCTGGTCCATCCAGGTTCCTTTTAGGCATTTTAGTATTTTGGTCATTATCTATTCATACGTNGTAGTAGTACCTCTCTATACTGGTCCATCCAGGTTCCTTTTAGGCATTTTAGTATTTTGGTCATTATCTATTCATACGTTATGAATTGTAAATTGCACTATAGTGAAATGAATAGCCTTGAAATTCCTATATGATGCTTATATTAGTATTTTTCTTATTTTATGCAGCTAAAAATCAATTGATAATTTGGGTATTTTGTAACTTTTCAATTTCGGGTGGGATTTTTGTTAAAAAAAATTTTCTTGTAATTTAGTAATTGATTTTCTTTTCGCAGTTAGTCGCGGAAAATTTATTTTTATGAAAAGATCCAATTTTAACTTCGACATCAACTCTGGAATCAAGAAAAAATCGGTGCTATGCCGCAACCTGTCATTGTTTAGAGCAGTGGGTGGTCTCTATTGGTTGCCAAAAAGTAAGCATTCAAACTTCTTTATAATTAGGGTTCGATCAGTAATTAGTTTTATAGGTATTATTTTGTTAATTGTTTTTTTGATTAGTTGTGATGGGCCAAGTCCAAAAGCCCAACTCATGTTATAAACCCAGTTTAAGTTTATAGTCCGACTCTAAGAGATTCAGCGAATTCAGCCCAATGTGGCCAACCCGGTCAAGCTCATCAGCTCTACCCGATCAAACTCATCAGTGTGGTCAGCCCGGTCAAGCTTAGCAGCTCAAGGAGTTAAGGGAGCAAGCAAGGTCATCCAAAGCCCTATCCTCGCTGCCCTGGAGATGGTCAACACTCCCACCTCATCCTTTGACCGAATCTCATGGAGAGCACCGCAACTGCCTAGCACGTTGAGAATAACTCGCCAGATCTAACAAACTAGCCAATTACTTACTAATATATTGCTCAGCCCGGTCAGCCCGGTCAAGCTTAGCAGCTCAAGGAGTTAAGGGAGCAAGCAAGGTCATCCAAAGCCCTATCCTCGCTGCCCTGGAGATGGTCAACACTCCCACCTCATCCTTTGACCGAATCTCATGGAGAGCACCGCAACTGCCTAGCACGTTGAGAATAACTCGCCAGATCTAACAAACTAGCCAATTACTTACTAATATATTGCTCAAATCTGTTAAGAGGACAACTATAAATTGTAAACTCCACCAATACTTGGGGGGCAAATCACATTTTATCTGAGCACGACTCTCTCCTCTCCCTTAAAGCTTGTACTCTCTGCTCCCCACACCCTTGAGTGAATAAAATACTCGGCAACCAGAGCCATTGAAGAGTGGACATAGGTTAAGCTGACCAAACCACTATAAATTGTCTGTGTCTCTTTATCTCCTAATATTATTTTCTTGCATTTATTATTTACACTTGACAGGGGATATGCAAAACCATTTTTTGCATCATCAGTTTGGCGCCGTCTGTGGAAAACGACAAAATTCTCACTCCTAAACATTCCATTTGCTGAACCAATGGCGATCACTACTAGATCCATGAACCAACCTAAAGACAATCCTCCATGAGAGGAGGAGGTTATTCCTCCACTTACCAACTCTGTCCCAAATGCTCCAGCTCCAAATCCACAACAAATGTTGGAGACCATGCGGCAGCTNCTCTGCTCCCCACACCCTTGAGTTAATAAAATACCCGGCAACCAGAGTCATTGAAGGGTGGACATAGGTTAAGCTGACCAAACCACTATAAATTGTCTGTGTCTCTTTATCTCCTGATATTATTTTCTTGCATTTATTATTTACACTTGACAGGGGATATGCAAAACCATTTTTTGCATCATCAGTTTGGCGCCGTCTGTGGAAAACGACAAAATTCTCACTTCTAAACATTTCATTTGCTGAACCAATGACGATCACTACTAGATCCATGAACCAACCTAAAGACAATCCTCCACGAGAGGAGGAGGTTATTCCTCCATTTACCAACTCTGTCTTCACCATGCGGCAGCTAGTAGCCCAAAACCAGCAGATACTGCAACTCATGCTCGTTGGACAAGGAGGAGCACAACTTGGAGGTGCACAGCATGGAGGACCCCAAGGAGCTCCACGACTTGGACATCAAGGAGCTACACGCCCTGGACATCAAGGAGCTGGACGCCCTGGACATCGAAGAGCTCCACAACTTACTATTCTCCATTTGGGTGTCCATGCANCCATTTTTTGCATCATCAGTTTGGCGCCGTCTGTGGAAAACGACAAAATTCTCACTTCTAAACATTTCATTTGCTGAACCAATGACGATCACTACTAGATCCATGAACCAACCTAAAGACAATCCTCCACGAGAGGAGGAGGTTATTCCTCCATTTACCAACTCTGTCTTCACCATGCGGCAGCTAGTAGCCCAAAACCAACAGATACTGCAACTCATGCTCGTTGGACAAGGAGGAGCACAACTTGGAGGTGCACAGCATGGAGGACCCCAAGGAGCTCCACGGCTTGGACCTTAAGGAGTTGTACGCCCTGGACATCAAGGAGCTGCACGCCCTGGACATCGAAGAGCTCCACAACTTACTATTCCCCATTTGGGTGTCCATGCAGGTCTGGGCGCCCCATTTGGAGTCCCCTTGGGCACCCCACACAGAGGAGCCCCTCATGAGGGACCTCCACCTCCTCCTACTTCCCATGGTGAAGACCCTCATCTCCAAGAAGATGAGGGCGAAAACCAAAGCATGGAGCATGAGAGTCATTTTCATGAACATTCCAAAGGAACCCCCAATCACTGGGACGAGAGAATTAAGGAAGTGCAAAATCAACTGGGTGACGTCTTCAATGCCATGAAGGCGCAGGGACCCGAGACAGTGGACTACCTCGTAAGGCAGACAAACACGCATTTCAAACCTAACGTGGCGAACTACTCCCTCCCTCAAAAAGCCATCTGTGGAAACCTTTGACGGAATAAAGGATCCACTTGATCATCTCAAAACCTACAAGTCTTTAATGCAATTGCACAACGTCCCCGACGAAATTATGTGTAGGGCATTCCCAACTTAAAGGGATCAGCGCGATAATGGTTTGCCAAACTCACCCCGACCTCTATAGGCTCCTTTGTCGAATTGAGTAGATCATTTGTAGCATAGTTCATTGATGGACGCTGCCAACAAAAGCCTGCCACCCATCTGCTCAACATAAAACAAGATCGAGACGAGAGTCTAAGGAGTTACCTCACTCGTTTTAACGAGGAGGTCCTCTAAATCGAGGAGCCCAATGACAAAGTCACCATAACCACCTTTCTGGGAGGCTTCCACTCATCCAGATTCCTTTTTTCAGTAATGAAGCGACTACCAAAGAGCATGCCAGAATTATTGGCAAAAGCTCAAAAATATATGAATGCTGAGGAAATCAATAGGTCCAGGCGAGGTGAATCATCTCGCGGATCTCCAAAAGCTTGACCTGCCTCTGCACTATTCTCAAACAGGCAGCTTCAATATTCAGCTTAGCAACTCTCTCACGGGTCACCAAAAAGCTTGGCCTATCTCTGCACTGTTCTCAAACAGGTAGCCTCAATATCCAATTTAGCGACTCTCTTACAGGTCGCCAAAAGTTTGGCCTCTGCGCTGTTCTCAAGCAGGCAGCCTTAATATCAAGCTTAGCGACTCTCTCGCGAGTCGCCAAAAGATTGGCTTTTGCACTATTCTTAAACAGACAGTTTCAATATCCAGCTTAGCGACTCTCTTGTGGGTCGCAAAAAGCTTGACATTTGCACTGTTCTTAAACAGGCATCCTATATCTCCAGCTGAGTGACTTTTTCACGGTTCGCCAAAAGCTTGGCCTCTGCGCTGTTCTCAAATAGGTAGCCTATACCTCAAGCTTAAAGACCCTCTCATGAGTCGCTAAAAGTTAGGTCTCAAAAGGTGTAGCTCTCTCACGACCAATTCTCCAACTCTGTCTTTGCTCTCACGCAAGCAGCCTACCTCTCCCTACAGGTAATTATGTGAGTTATTTTAATGTTTGGAATAAAAATGTTTTTGCCATCACAAAACAGCTCCAAAGGCTCCTGATCCTATGTGTTCCCCAAACGAGGCAGATCAGTACTTAGAGAGGTGTCTGATCCTATGTGCTTGCCCAAACGAGGCAGCTTAGCACTTGAAGAGGTGCTTGACCACCTTTGCTCGCCCAAATGGGGCAGCCCAACGTTGTCTGGCCCTCCAAAGTTGAACAAAACAGCTCCAAATGTGTCCAGATCAGTGCCTAAAGTGGCACCTCCAACTCCTGATGCCCACACTCGTGCCCAGGCAACCCTTGCTGGTGCCCAAGCTACACCCCCAGGTCGCCCAAGGCAGCCTCAGGCTCGCCTAGAACACTGTCTGCTCCCCCAAACTGCTTGCCTAGCTGCCTGTTCGAAATTTTGACCGTAACTTCTGTTCCGTTACTCCAAATGAGGCTTATAATATATCAAATTGAAGCTCTCGGCAAGCCCTACAAGATTTACAGCCTTTGGTTGTGATTGATTCTGTAAAAAGTCCAAAAAAGACTTGAAAGCAGATGTTTTGGCCTCCCGAACTTTTTTCAATTGTGCCGGTCAGCCGAAAATTCAAACTTAATCGAATGTCCTCCTTTCCAAGTTCCATTGGACACAAGGAATTGAGGGGCAAATGATGGGTCAAGTCCAAAAGCCCAACTCATATTATAAGCTCAGTTCAAGTTTATAGTCCGACTCCAAAATATCCAGCAAATCCAGCCCAGTGTGGCCAATCTGGTCAAGCTCATCAGTGTGGTTAGCCCGATCAAGCTCAACAGCTCAAGGAGCTAACGGAGTAAGCAAGGTCATCCAAAGCCTTATCCTTGCTGCCATAGAGAAGGTCAACACCCCACCTCATCCTTTGACCGAATCTCATGGAGAGTACCGCAACTGCTTAGCACATTGAGAAGAGCTCGCCAGATCCAACAAACTAGTCAACTACTTACTAATATCTTGCCCAAATCGGTTAAGAAGACGACTATAAATTATAAGCCCCACCAACACGTGGAGGGCAGACCATATTTTATCTGAGCACAACTCTCTTCTCTCCCTCAAAGCTTGTACTCTCTGCTTCCCACACCCTTGAGTTAATAAAATACCTGGCAACCAGAGCCATTGAAGAGTGGACGTAAGTCGAGATGACAGAACCACTATAAATTCCCTGTGTCTCTCTATCTCCTAATATTATTTTCTTGCATTTATTATTCACACTTGATAGGTGGTGTGCAAAACCATTTTGTGCATCATCAAGTTGAATATGGGTTGTCATTTGATTTCATCTTTCAAATTTCAATTGCTTCATAAGATTGTGAAACGGCCCGAGTTGGATTTGTTGAATTTGAATATTTGTTTTCACTTGAAATTTAATGATTGGCTTAATGTTAATAAATGGATTGATGGTGTTTCATGCTAAAGCTAATTGTAATGGATTAATTATGGAATTGGCACAAATAACTCTGCTGATAAGTTGTTTAAACAAAATTTAGATATTAAACTTATTAAGAGGATGAACCCACCCACCTAAGTGTTATATCTAAAATGATGGGCATTTAAAAATTCCTATAAATAATAGTTGAGAAAGATTGATCTTTTTCGTGTTTCCCGGACAATTCAAAATATTTCNTTTTTTTTTATTACGTATATAAAAAAGGATAGTTGGTAAAAAAAATTGCTTTGGATTCAATTACGAATAGGTGACGTGATAAAAAAAAATGTTGAGCACCAATTTGGTAAATGATTGATATGATATTTAATAAAAAATATCCATGTCTATATATTTATTTGTGTACTATATTTTATACATTGCAAATTCAAATCTATAAAATATAGATAAAGTTCACGTCATTGGTGCGAGTTTATGAATATGAATTTGGCCCCCTTCATAGCATTTTTCTGATTATGTCCTTGTGTGTGTGTTATACTTACCTACAAGGGTTCAAACTAAATTCAATCAATAATAATTTTCTGTAATTGAAATAAATGTGCAACATGACCTAAATATGGAGATTAGCAGTTGGTCTAATATTTGTTGAATTTTAAATTCGTGGATTCAAACATCGTCGTCTCCCTCTCTATAATGGTGTCTAAACAAAAATTAAACAATTTTTTTAAAAAAATTCCTCAATATGATCCTTTGTTTTTAGGAAATATATTTTTTTTTTTTGAAAATTTAGTAAAATGAAGCAATTCAAAAGTGTAAACACAGCCAGCCCAATAAAAATTGATGCCCTAAGTGAAAATTATAAATAGGTGCCTTTAAAATTAATAATAAATATATAAGATATATGATTAAAATTTCATTAAAAATTATTGTTCTACCTTTTTTGTGATGCAAAATTAATAATTAATTTTTTATATTCAAAATTTTTTAATATATGTTTTTTAGTTGATAATATGACTAACTTGGTGCAATTTCTTTAGAATATTGTTAAACAAGAAACGAAATAGTAGAAGTTGATAAATAGAGATTGTATATAAAATTTAATTCTTTGTTTGTATTTCAAATCGTCTATTAAGTCAATCTTTTGCCAGTAAGAAGAACAATGAAATTGGAATAAATTATATTATTAAAATTATTAAATAAAAGAAATTTAATGCCTTTGCAATCCAATGTTTGTGTAAGATAATATATGTGTGTATTTGTTAATAGAGTGACAGAGAGACAACAGGCTAGCACTAGGGTTTTTCCTTAGTAAAATAGGTAATGCAATTTTTCTTTTTTCTTTTAATAGTTGTGTGGAGTTCAAATTGTAGTGTTCTTATGAGAGAGAGAGAGATAGGGGAGGGGGGGGAGGATAGACATAGGAGTCTTTTGGTGGTGTAGGTGTGTGCTATTTTTTATTATGTAAAATTATTTGTTGTCATTAATGAAAAGATAGAAGTGTTGCCATTAATAAAGAGTGAGAGAAGTTGGACCTTCTTCTTTTCAATATTAACTTTGCTATGCATGTGTTTTATTAATCTTGAATTTTATTGGTCAAATAAAACTACTTAATAAAAATTACAAATAATTTTTTTTTTGAGGCCCTAGTCAGAGGTTTAAGTGACCTACCCTCTAAACTGGCCTGAGTGTAAAGGGTCATTGATTTTTAAATTTTTTCCCCCAACACATAAGCTAGAAGCCGTCTCTCTCTCTCTCTCTCTCTCTCTCTCTCTCTCTCTCTCTCTCTCTCTCTAATGGAGCAGTAACTTCAAGTACTTAAACAACTATTCCAAAATAAGAGAACACAGAGTAAGATATTTAATACGACTACTTGACATGCGGTACCATATTTTAATAAGAGTAATGCTATTCAAACTTAGTTTATTAATTTAATTTGAGGATCTAATTTACTATGATCTTCGGATTAATTATAGGTTCTATCAAATATTGGAAGTTGGTGTTGATCTAATGACTTCAAACTACATCATTATATCAACAAATTAAATCAAGTCTAAATATCATTACTTTCCTAATAACGCTCGTATAAACAAAATGAACCTCACATTAGAAAACCTTGGCTGAGAGTCCTAGTCCAAAACATAAAACTAATTGTTCAGGCATGTTTGGATTGAGATATAAAATGAGATAATTTGATAGAATTGAGTTGAATAGTCTCAGTGAACCCTTAAAAACCTGTACAGGGTGATTTTTGCGCAATAAATGAGATGACAGATCTCTTACATGATGAGCCCGCGCTTCCATGGAACGTCATTGGAATGAAACCTCTTATTTGCTTTCCACAGTGAACCTACAAACAGGATGGACGGTGGGTAGTGAGCAATAGTAGAACTTTCCTTTATAAACAATCAACTCATTGAACCGCCCTTAACAGTGACCTATCACTCAAGAAAGAATAGTTAGAAGGACGCCAGAGTATTCTCCGACGTGACCCTTTCGACGCTCAAGTTAATATTCGAGATAGGGTTTGAGAACACTTTTGTATTGCTTAGACAAGGGATTGCATACGTTTTCTTTGAGCTTGAGTGTGTAATTTTTACCTTCCAGAAATTGACTGAGGCGGACAACAGGGCCCACTTGGAGGGAAAGCTCCTGGTTGGTTCATACAAGGGACAACATCTGGCATGCAGACCTCAATCAGAGCGTCAGCTTTTCTCTGTACCAAGTGTTTCCACAGGTTCACGCTCGGGACCCCGAGCACTTAATATACCCTTATCGACTCTGCCGAGCAGTGAATGTGTCTCTTGCTTTTGTCGAATTATTTAATGTGCCCTGGGCATGACCTTGCATGCGTGGGGGCATTTTCGTCAATCTCCCCTTTAAGGGGTTAGGAATTAATTGTTTTGTACATTGTACGTCTATCCTTGGTCATCGACTTACTTTTCTGATTGCCTTGGAAAGGGGGGCTAATTACTGAGAGTTAACCTCACCCCGAAGCCGTAATACTCAGAGACTACTTTATCTTGATCACATGCATGTTTGTCTTAGTCAATCACCTTTATCTTCGAAGTCAAAGCTTATCCTTTTGCATGGTGGTAGATGCCAAGGTGAGTCATCACCAGATGCTGAAGTGTCATGGAGTTGTCGACATACATATGAGCATGATGTCGTACAGGATTCATACGTTGAGGACTCAAGCTGGTAGACGCCGAGGTGAGTCATCACCGGATGCCAAAGCATCACAACGTCGCCGACATACGACACTGAGGGGAATTTACCACGCCAAGGACTGAATTAGAGACGTGTGTTGCTCCCTCACTAGTTGCCAGAATGTGCCATCAAAACCTTATTTGGTTGGAAAAAGATTGGTCTAGTTTAAACTAGGGGTGCAATTATCCAAAAATTCGACTCCAGCTCCGTCAGAGTCAAATTCTGAATGCCTATTCGAAAAAACTCTTGAGTCCGACTCCAACTTTTGTTAATTAATAATTGTTTATAAATTATATAATATATTATTATAAATCCCTAGTTAAATAACATAAATTTCATAACATATTATAATATATCTAATAATCTACCTCATTTAGCTACCCCAAACCCAAACGTTAGCCACATCCACCCGTTTACTCTCTCTCTCTCACACACACATAAAGAATCAGTTGATGAAGATGACAAATCGCTCTTTCTCTCTCTCTCTCTCTCACACACACACACCCCCACACCCCACACCAACACCAAACATCAACAAGCAGCCCTTCCTCCTCCATCTCTATCTCTCTGTCGATGATTGCAAATCTAAGATCTCAAATCTCAGTGATCTAGCGGCAACAATGGCCTCACTGGCAGCGGGGAGGCGATGGTCTCATCTCTGATTTTTGATTGAAGCTCTCACCTATTGTGATGGTCTTAACAGTAAAACTCTCTCCCCCCTCTTTCTCTCTCTCTCTCTCTCTCTCTCTATATATATATATATATATATATATATATATATATATCTTATATGTATATGTCTCCAGCAGAAGTTCATGGCCAAATTTTGAGAAATATTTGTCAAAGTTTTGATTGTATTTTTTTGGATTGTTATTGATGATACCACGAATATGCCTAAGGTTGAGCTCGGTAACGTAGGTCAGATCTCTCAGGTCAGGAGCTCAGCTCAGCCAAGATACCCATAGACCTCGACTCCAGACCTCAGACCCAAGGAAGGTTGCGCATATGATAGCTGGATTCCATCAAATACCCCCTCAATAGCAATGGTTACTTATCAGGCGCAAGTCTCGTAACCGCCCCAACATCCACCACATTAGTTGCAAAATAGAAGCAACTGTTATAAGGAAGAAGCAAGGATCTCACCTCAGATCAAGTTAAACCCAGGAACAACTATAAATAGGAGGCAAAGCCCTCGACAGAAACAACAAGCCATTGTAGCCTCGCTAAAATACTTTCTATAAACTCCCATGTAATCAAGATATTCAGGAGTAAAAAACTCCCTTGAGAGTGGAGTAGCCGAACTCCTGAGCTAGTAAACCACTATAGTCACTCTATGTGATCATCCCCATTTTCCCAAATCCTATTCTCAAGAGCCTTGGAGCTCAGATTGAACTAAACTTAGCTGGTCAGTGCACTTTATACTCTCATTACTGTTCAATCGTGTTAAGAACATCACTAGTTGGCGTCCTCTGTGGGAACGACTGTTCCTATTTAAAAATACTAAAATTTTTCTATAATTGATGGTTTCTATGTGCAACATGAGCATAAGTCAAATAAATCTTCTTCAGTTATAGAACCAACAAGAAGCTACCTCTCGAACACAGCAAGAAAATCCTCGTGATTTCTTGCCTACACACAAGATCGATCCTCCCATGGTGGATCCCTTACCAAACAACAAACTGGAGGCCCTTTGCTTAGCCAATCAACGTCTCCTCTCGTAGAATGAGGAGTTACTAAATCTCCTTCAACGTCCCCAAAAGGCACAACCAACCCAAGATGATCCCCCTCAGAGGGAACAACAACACAATAACCCCTTGAGAGATGTCATTGAGGGAGATGAGCGTAGCCAAACAGTGGGCAATGCTCATCATCAAGCTCATAGGAACGAGGATGATGAAGAAGTACAGAGCCAAAACAGGAAAACTCATAGGAATGAGTTTCCTCCATTACAACAGGAAGAGAAGGAACAATATTGGAAGCAGCACTTCAAGGACATCCAACAAGACTTAGCCACATGAAGGAGGTTGTAAGAGGCAAAGTTTCAGTGACCACGAATGCCTTAGTTTAGCAGACTGAGTCTCCATTTACCGCACATGTGATGCATATGCCACTTCCACCAAAATTCAGAATGCCATAGATGGAGGCCTTTGATAGGACGAAAGATCTCATGGACCACCTCAACACCTGCAAAAATCAAATGGATCTACATGGGTATCAAGACCCAGTACGATGTCGAGCTTTCACCATCACTTTAAAGGGCTCAGCCTTAACATGGTTCAATAGGCTGACCCCGACATCCATCTCATCCTTCAGAGAGCTCTCCATCTCCTTTGTTTCACACTTTATAGGAGCTCAGACTTATCGAAAGCCGAGCTACCATTTGTTGAACATGAAACAGGGACCCAATGAGAACCTGTGGAGCTATGTTCAGAGGTTCAACTTAGAATCCCTGAAAGTAGATGTCCCGGACAAGAAATTCGTTATCACTGCCTTCATTTGCTAGGCTGGGAGTCCAATCAAAGGACCTGACATTCTTCATCTCCAAAAATCCACAAGCTAGTATGACAGAAGTCCTTGCCAAGGTAGATAAGTACATCAATGGAAAGGAATCTCTCCTTTCCAAGGCAGGGAGCTCATCCACGCACAAAGAAAAGGAGAAGAAGAGGGACCGAAGTCTCAAAAAAGAGAGAAATTGAGATAGGTCTCCACGAAGAGATAGAGGCCGCTCTCCGAAAAGGAGAGGAGACATTAGAGACCACCTAGGTCCTCCACCACAGGAATTTCAGCCAAGGTTTGCACCTCGACAGTTCACTCCCCTCACCGTCACAGTGTCCCAAGTCCTTTATGAGGTGCACAACGAAAAGTTTTTGAGGTGGCCACCTCGGATAAAGACAGATCTCGCAAAAAGGGATGCAACAAAATATTGTACGTACCATAGAGACTATGGCCAACTCACTGACGACTGCATCTAGTTAAAGAAGGAGATCGAGTTCCTGATTCAATAGGGGCAACTGCGCCGCTTTGTGGCGCTAAATAATCAGAACTGAGCTCACCTACCCCTAACACCTCAGTAGCAAATCCCTGTGCAGCATCAACAACCTCTAGGAGAGATCAGAGTGATATTTGGAGGGTTCGTTGGAGGTGGGGAATCCAACTCAGCGAGGAAGGCTCACATGCACAAGGTCAGAACTGAGGAAGTACTAGAGGTGCAAGCTGTGTCCAAAACACCCCGGCTGAGCATGGACATCACTTTTTCGGACGCAGACCTAGAGGGTTGCCAGCATCCCCATAATAACCCTTTGGTGGTAAGGGCCATCATCGCAAACAGAACTTTCCATCGGGTTCTAATTGATAATGGGAGCTCTGCCAACATCATCTTTGCATTTGCCTTCGACAAGATAGATATAGGTAGAGACAAACTTGAACCAGTGAGGACTCACCTTCTAGGATTCTCAGGGGAAAGGGTGTTACCCCTGGGTTCAATCCAGTTCATTCCCACCATGGGAGATCTACCTTGCCAGTCCACCACCACTGCAAGGTTCTTAGTAGTTGATGCTCCCTCAACATACAATGTTCTGCTTGGAAGACCTTCCCTCAATGTCATGAGGGCTATTCCTTCTACCTACCACCTCGTCATGAAGTTTCCCACAAAAAATGGCATTGGAGTGGTCCGAGGAGACCAGCGAGTAGCACGCGAGTGCTATATGGCATCCTTAAAGAAAAAAAGAGGTCAAGAATATCTAGTTGGACGAGCTCAAAATGAGAGATGAGTTGGAAACAAGGCCAATGCCTTCAGAAGAGCTGGAACCTATCCAACTTGATGAGGAGCCAGAGCATTAGGTATGTGTGGGACTGAAGCTGCCTAGGAAAGTTAAAGACCTCTTTATTCAATTCCTCAGAAAAGAATATGGAGGTGTTTGCATGGAAGTAGGAGGATATGCACGGGATTGACCCCTTAGTCATCATGCACAAGTTCAGCGTGCATCCAATCTTCAAGCCCATCAAACAGAAGTAGAGAATTTTTGCCCCAAAACGCCAAAAAAAGATTAACGATGTGGTCAACAAATTTCTCCACGCCAAAACCATCAGAGAGGTGAACTATTTGACTTGGTTAGCCAATGTCGTCCTCATCAAGAAGTCAAACGGCAAGTGGTGCCTCTACATCAACTTCACTGACCTAAACCATACTTGCCCCAAGGACAACTTTCTTTTACCTCGAATTGACTTGATCGTAGATGCCACGATTGGACATAAGCTCCTTAGCTTCATAGATGCTNTCACTGACCTAAACCATACTTGCCCCAAGGACAACTTTCTTTTACCTCGAATTGACCTGATCGTAGATGCCACGATTGGACATAAGCTCCTTAGCTTCATAGATGCTTTTTTTGGGTATAACCCAATTAGAATGGATCCCAACGACCAAGAAAAAATATCATTTATGACTAAGCAGGAGACATACTGCTACCAGGTCATGCCATTTGGACTGAAGAACACTGGAGCTACATACCAGCGTTTGGTAAACCGAATGTTTCAAAAATGGATCAGAACATCAATGGAGGTGTACATTAACGACATGCAGGTGTAGTCGTTGAAAGTTGAGCTCCACATTGGGCACCTTGAATAGTTTTTCCAAATCTCCAAGGAGTATCAGATGAAGCTCAACCTAGTCAAATGCGCCTTTGGGGTCTCTGCTGAGAAATTTTTGGGCTTTATAGTCAACAATAGAGGAATAGAGACGAACCTGGAGAAGGTCAAGGCAGTAATAGATATGCAACCACCTTCAACCACAAGGGAGGTCCAACACCTAACAAGAAGGATGATAGCCATAAAGTCACTTTGTCTCCAGTTCAAGCAACAAGTGCTAGCCTTTCTTCCAAACCTTAAAAAGGTGCTCTAGTGGGATACATGCTGCGAGGAAGCATTCAAAGCCCTCAAAAACTACCTTAGCTCACCCCCAATCTTGGTGAGCCCTAGGGAGGGAGAAGTGCTCACCCTATACCTTGATATTTTCAAAATTTACAACTAGCACAACACTGGTCAGAGAGCAAGATAGAGCTCAACTACTAGTTTACTACTGTAGTAGAGCTCTGAGAAGGGTGGAAGAGAGATACCAAAAAATGAAAAAGCTACTCCTAGCTCTGGTCACGGCAGCAAGAAGGCTCAGACCATACTTCAAAGCTCACACCATTGAGGTCCCAACAGACCAGCCAATGAAACAGGTGTTGCACAAACCAAAATTTTCAAGAATGTTGGTCAAATGGGTCATAGAGCTCAAGGATTTTGATATTAGATACATACCCAGAACCGCAATCAAATGGCAAGTACTGACAGACTTCATTGCAGAGTTCACTGTAGCCTCAGAAGCATCCATGGAGGCAACCTAGCTAGTACCCGACCTCCCCACATAGAAGCTTTCAGTAGATGGAACTGCTAACGCCCAAGACATCAGTGTTGGGTTGATTCTGACCTCCCTTGGTTTGGATTCAAGACTTCAAAAAACGAAGCTGAATACGAAACCATCATTACCGGGCTTAACATAGCACGTTCCATGAAGGCAGACCAGCTCGTGATCTATAGCAACTCCCAGCTTGTGATGAAACTGATTAAGGAGACTTTTGAAACTAAAAGCTAATGAAAAAATTCATGCAGGTTAAGGTCATGCATGTCCCTAGAGCCGAGAACTCCCGAGCTGACACCTTAGCAAGGCTAGCCACAACTTCTCAAGATAACCTAGACAGACTAATTTTAGTTGAGCACCTAGCTTAGCCGTCAGTAAGCCATGAGGATGAAGAAGTGTTCCTTGTACTGGTCCAACCAACTTGGATAGATCTAATCAGGGAGTACTTTTAGAATGGAATATTACTAGCAAATTCTAAAGAAGCCGCAAAACTAAGAGTCAGATCATCCAGATTCACCCCCATACAAGGAAATCTGTACAAGCANAACCAACTTGGATAGATCTAATCAGGGAGTACTTTTAGAATGGAATATTACTAGCAGATTCTAAAGAAGCCGCAAAACTAAGAGTCAGATCATCCAGATTCACCCCCATACAAGGAAATCTGTACAAGCAGGGTTTCTCGGCACTTCTCCTCAAATGTATAAGGAGTGAAGAAGCTGATTACATCCTAGGGAAAATCCACGAAGACATCTGCGATAATCACATCAGAGCTGGAGCTTTGGCAGGAAAAATATTGTGGCATGGTTATTTCTAGCCCACGCTGCTCAAAGACGCAATAGAGCTGGTCAGAAGGTGTAAGGTCTGCCAACTACATACCAACATCCCACACTGTCCACTAGAGCTCCTCACCCTAGTGATTATCCCCTGACCATTTCAATAGTGAGGATTTGACATACTTGGACCTCTTCCCACCAGCACTGGACAATGAAAATTTGTCATCATTGAAGTAGACTATTTCACCAAATGGGCTGAGATGGAGGCCTTGACAATAATTACAAAGTAGAAAGTTCATAACTTCACCTAAAAATCCATAATCTGTAGGTTCGAAATACCCAGGGCAATCGTGTCAGACAATGAGAAGCAGTTCGACAATCCCAAATTAAAAAATTTTTGTGCCCAATTGGGCATAAGAAATTACTTCTCTGCTCCAGCTCATCCTCATTCGAATGGACAAGCATAAGTAACTATCCGAACAATAAAGCAGCTCTGAAGACCAAACTCGAAACCTTAAAAGGACGATGGGTGGAATACATTCCAGAGGTGTTATGGGCTTACAGAACTATAACCAGGTCAACAAATGTCAAGAAACACCGTTTTCCTTGACATTCAGAATTGAGGTAGTAGCTCCTGTGAAGATAGGCATCCCATCCTCGAGGATAGAGCTCTCCAAACCTGAGCATAATGATGAGTTACTTCTGCTCAACCTCGACCTCTTAGATGAGAAGAGGGACAGAGCCTTACAATGCATCATGAGTTATCAGAGAAAGATAGCCCAATATTACAACAGGAAGGTCAGGCACAAAAGCTTCAAAGTCGGAGATCTGATCCTCAAGAAACTCCTCTCTACAGGAAAGGATCCCTCTCACAGAAAGTTAAGGCCCAACTGGAAAAGCCATACATCATATCCAAGATAATCAGACTTGAGAATTACAAGCTACAAACGGAGGAAGGAAAGATCTTACCTCATTCCTGGAATGCTGACCATTTGAAAAAAAAAAATTTAGTAGCCAAAACATTTGTAAAAGTTCATCATTAATAAAAATGATGAAGTTTCAGCCCAGTTAGTGTTCTATTACTAGCATAAGCAACCGATGAGCTCTTCAACTCATAAAGAGACGATGAACTCCTTAGCTCATAAATAAGTGATGAGCTCCTTAACTCATAGATAACCAATGAGCTCCTCAGCTCATTAATAAACGATGAGTCATTCAGCTCATTAGTAAACGATGAGCTCTTCAACTTATAAATAAATGATGAGTTTCACAACTCATAAATGAATGATGAGCTCCACAGCTCATAAATGAACGATGAGCTCCTCAGCTCATAAATAACAATGAGTTCCTCAGCTCCTAAATAAACGATAAGCTCTTCAGCTCATAGATAACCGATGAGCTCTTCAGCTCATAAATGAACGATGAGCTCCATAACTCATAAATGAACGATGAGCTCCTCGGCTCATAGATAAACGATGAGCTCCATAACTCATAAATAAACGATGAGCTCTTCAACTCATAAATAAACGATGAGTTCCACAGCTCATAAACAAACGATGAGCTCTTCAGCTCATAACTAAACAATGAGCTCTTAAGCTCATGAACACTCGATGGGCTCTTCAGCTCATAAACTCTCGATGAGCTCTTCAGCTCATAAGCTCTTCAGCTCATAAGCTCTTCAGCACTCAATCAAATCTTCACCTCACAAAGATTAGGGTAAGCATCTCTACTAGTTCTGAGATAAGTTCTTCAACAAATGAAGAAGCTCATAGCAAACAACTAAGTTCAACAAACATAAGGGAATACCTCATACTTGGTAAAATTCAGATTCACTTCCAGAAGAATAGAGTTCTCCTTGAAGCAAGGAGGTAGAGGGGAAAGAACAAAATACAAAGCAANACTCCTCTCTACAGGAAAGGATCCCTCTCACAGAAAGTTGAGGCCCAACTGGAAAAGCCATACATCATATCCAAGATAATCAGACTTGAGAATTACAAGCTACAAACGGAGGAAGGAAAGATCTTACCTCATTCCTGGAATGCTGACCATTTGAAAAAAAAAAATTTAGTAGCCAAAACATTTGTAAAAGTTCATCATTAATAAAAATGATGAAGTTTCAGCCCAGTTAGTGTTCTATTACTAGCATAAGCAACCGATGAGCTCTTCAACTCATAAAGAGACGATGAACTCCTTAGCTCATAAATAAGTGATGAGCTCCTTAACTCATAGATAACCAATGAGCTCCTCAGCTCATTAATAAACGATGAGTCATTCAGCTCATTAGTAAACGATGAGCTCTTCAACTTATAAATAAATGATGAGTTTCACAACTCATAAATGAATGATGAGCTCCACAGCTCATAAATGAACGATGAGCTCCTCAGCTCATAAATAACAATGAGTTCCTCAGCTCCTAAATAAACGATAAGCTCTTCAGCTCATAGATAACCGATGAGCTCTTCAGCTCATAAATGAACGATGAGCTCCATAACTCATAAATGAACGATGAGCTCCTCGGCTCATAGATAAACGATGAGCTCCATAACTCATAAATAAACGATGAGCTCTTCAACTCATAAATAAACGATGAGTTCCACAGCTCATAAACAAACGATGAGCTCTTCAGCTCATAACTAAACAATGAGCTCTTAAGCTCATGAACACTCGATGGGCTCTTCAGCTCATAAGCTCTTCAGCTCATAAGCTCTTCAGCTCATAAGCTCTTCAGCACTCAATCAAATCTTCACCTCACAAAGATTAGGGTAAGCATCTCTACTAGTTTTGAGATAAGTTCTTCAACAAATGAAGAAGCTC
Organism: Ilex paraguariensis; assembly: GCA_963454935.2. Classification (NCBI taxonomy): domain Eukaryota; kingdom Viridiplantae; phylum Streptophyta; class Magnoliopsida; order Aquifoliales; family Aquifoliaceae; genus Ilex; species Ilex paraguariensis. Next base: position 289,499 of record CAUOFW020006580.1, read on the forward strand.
ATAGCAAACAACTAAGTTCAACAAACATAAGGGAATACCTCATACTTGGTAAAATTCAGATTCACTTCCAGAAGAATAGAGTTCTCCTTGAAGCAAGGAGGTAGAGGGGAAAGAACAAAATACAAAGCAAACAAGATGAAAAAAATTTTTATTTCTCAAAAGAATACTTTTTCATTTCTCAAAAGAAGTACAAGATTTTCTTAGTACCAAAAGAAGCAAAGAACAGAAAGCAAAAGTCCTAAGTCCCTACAGCAGGGTCAGAAGTGGCTTCAGGAAGCTTAGGCACCTCAGGAGTAGAAGAAGCAAGAGCATCAGAAGTAGCTTCAGGTAGCTCAGGAGCAAAGGAAGCAGGAGCTTCAGTAACAATGGAAGTAGGAACTTTAGCTAGGGGCAGAGTCACCTCAAAACTCCCTATCTATGCCTCAAAAGAAATAGGGCCAGGAGTCTGAAACTCAGAGTCAGCAGGAGCATCACTGACCATAGACTCCTCCACCCCAAGAGCAGTAGGAACTAGGACCTCTGCGTCCTTCTCAACCCTTGACTTTTCCTTCTCCTTGTCCAGAGGAGAGTTGAAATCAAAATCTTGATCTGGATACTTCTCCATGGCTTGCTCCTGGAAGGCAATGTATCTTGCAGCCCAGTTCGTAGCTACCTTATACTTGAACTCTACAATCTGAGCATCCTTTTTACGATTCTTGGCTCTTCTGCCTCGATCTCATCCAGCAACGTGGAGTTGACCTCAACTAGCATGATATACTCCTTCTTCAAAGTAAGGAGAGAGCCAAGAACTTTAGAAGCATCCTTCTGCGCCTGAGTTAAGCTGACAGTCTTCAGTTCGAGCTTCTCCTTTACCATCTTAGCCTCTACCCCTAGGCTCTTGTTTACTGAGGCCAGCTCCTCAACTTGAGCCTTGATGTCATATACCTGGGCCTTGAGATCATCATTGGTGAAGCCCAGCTCAGATGCCTTTGAAGACTTCTGAGTCTGCTCAACTGTGATCTCCAAAGCTCGAACCCGGTTTACCAAAAGCACTTATGTGAATGGCCAGTTGAGAAAAGCATAAGAAGAAGTCAAGGTCAGCAAAAATTATTTACTCAAAGCAGAAGCAAACTCAAAGAGATTAGGACTTACTGAAGTTGTTGCGTACAAAGCAGTAGTAGCAGAGATGTGTAAAGGGATCATTGAGACCTCTTGAATATCGGGCTCAGGAATAACTGAGGCAATGGTCTCAGTGGCAAGGCTCATGTTCTTAATAAGCGAACTCCTGCCCTTCTCAACCTTTGTCAATAAACCCTCCACATGCAAGCGAGGAGTCTTCTCGAGAGGCCAGGAAAAGGAAGACCCTCGCAAGAGAGGAACTATGGCCTCCATAGCTCCAGCAACCTCTGCTGACGAAGGGGAAGATGATGCCCTAGCACGTCCAGAGGAGCCCTCGACGAGAGGAGGACACCCCTTGAGAAGTAGAGGTTAGAACGGCCTTTTGTGAAGTCAATGGAGGTGAAAAGATCGCCTGGGAAGGAAGAGAAGGTGGAGGCACTTTTGTTCTCTACACCTTCGAATAAGGATCAAGCCTAGACCCGACTCCAACTTTACACTTTCCAGCAGCTTTGCTGCTCCTCATCTGGGATGTCTTAGCCCTCACAACCTCAACGTCAGGAGCCAACAAGTTGGAACCTAAGAAAGTAAAAAGGTTAGCTAACACAAAGAGAAAGAAAGAAAGAACCAGAGATAAAAGGGGAAGAATCTTACTGGTAGGATCTTCTGCATCAACTACAGAGATGAGAATTGGAGTCTCAACTCTTACCTCATGAGGGCTGAATCCAAACTTTGTAAGCACATAATGTTTGATCAAGTTAGAATGTTTCTCCGGGCGACAATCCTCAAGCTCCAGCAAGGCAAGCCTATCTTCAGCTCTGAGCTTGGGACGAATACCTGAGACAATCCAAGGAGATAAGGTCAACAAGAAAAATACAAAAACAAAATGAACCAAGTTAACCCTCCTCTAAACAAGGACACACCCAGGTTATCAAGACCTGACCAAGAACGAGGAACATGAAAGGTGTCAATGGCATTACTCAGGTCAAACTCTTATTCCTTCCCTGACACAAAGAAGAATAGTTTCTTCTAGTTCTTGTGGGAGCTCGGCAGGTCAGTAATCAAGGCTGGAGTCTTCACCAGTTTGGGGATGTACATAAAGCCATCAGAAGGGAACTTGACATTGAAGTATTTCATGATTAAAGGAATCGAAGGGGTACGAAGCTCATTTTTTAAAAAAAATACGAGAAGACCCACCAAAATACCCCAAAAGTTGGGAGAGATTTGCGCAGAGCATACATTGAAATGCTGGAGAACAGATTTGATGAAGGGGCATATAGGGAACTTAAGACTGTTCTCCAGAGAAGCTACGAAGAAATAGGTCTTCTCAGAAACCTTGGAGTCATACCTTATATCTAAAGAGGGGCACCAATAACGCATAACCTTGGGAAAGCCAAACCTCGTAGAGAGGACTCTCATGAAAGGAGGTGTAACCTCGCTTTGACCTATTAGGTCTAAAGCATGAGGAACAGGTTTAGAGCTCTCAACATTGCCTAAGGGCCCAGCTTTACCTTTTTTAGCCTTTCCTTTTTAAGATCGCTTAGAACTCGAGGAAGACCCTAGTAAAGATAAAGACACCTCTACCCTCTCCTCAAGTTATCTATTTCATCACCTACATCCTCCAGGTCATCCTCTTCTAATTCAGGAGACCTATCACCCATGACAAGAGAGATAGACGAAGCAGTGACTTCGGAAGAAAGAGACATGATTGAATAGGAGAAAGGATGAGTGAAGGAGCTGTAAAAGGGGGGAACATAAGTAAAACAATCTCTAAGAGCCCTAAGGTTGAGACACTAACGGCCAAAGAGAAAAACTCTAGCACTAAGGTAAGGGTCCAAGAAGAGGGGAAGAAAGGATAAGGAACGACCTCAATTCCTAAAGTAACAAAAGCGAAAAGTTCAGAAATTAAACAACCACGTCGAATTCAATGGATCTAGAATGAAAGAAAGATTAAAAGAGGAGAAGAAAGAGTAAAGTAAGGGACGTACCTAGGTGGGAACGATTGAGAAACCAAGAACCAAGGGAAAATCTGAATGAATTAGGCCAGCTTCGCAGAACCTTCGGAGTAAAATTGAGAATTTTTCTGAAAAACCCTAAATCTTCAACGAATTGGGGAAGATGAAAGCAGCAGAGGAAGGAAAGAAAGAAGACGGAGAGGGTTCAAATTATTGAAAGAGGCGGTTGTCTGATGATGCATTTAAGGCTAAGCATAGGGACAGACACGTGAAACCTTTAAGTAAGGGACGTGCACGAGAAACGAGGAGGGAATGATTGCACGTTTGCCATAACCGGAAAAAAAATGTCCAATTATGCGCATCTCGAAGTCTATCCAGGGCAACCTCACTCGCCCAAGGCAGAGTTCAGTCCCAGCTCATACAACTCTGCTTGACTAGGGACTGAGGGGCAATTAATGGTACCACGAATATGCCCAAGGTTGAGCTCGATAATTCAAGTCAGATCTCTCAGGTCGGGAGCTCAGCTCAGTCAAGTTACCCATAGACCTCGACTCCAGACCTTAGACCCAAGGAAGGCTGCGCATATGACAACTTGATTCCACCAAATACCCCATTAGTAGCAACGGTTACTTATCAGGCGCAAGTCTCATAACCGCCGCAACATCTACCGCATCAATTGCGCAATAGAAGCAACCGTTACAAGAAAGAAGCTAGGATCTCGCCTCAGATTAAGCTAAGCCCAGGAATAACTATAAATAGGAGGCAAAGTCCTCGACAGAAACAACAAGTCATCGTAGCCTCACTAAAATACTTTCTGTAAACTCTCCAATAATCAAGATATTCAGGAGTAAGAGACTCCCTTGAGAATGAATTAGTCGAGCTCTCAAGCTGACGAACCACTATAATCACTCTGTGTGATCATCCTCATTTCCCAGATCATATTCTCACGAATCTTGGAGCTTAGATTGAACTAAACTTAACTGTTCAGTGCACTTTATACTCTCATCACTACTTAATCGTGTTAAGAGCATTATTAGTTACATTTTCAAATCTCTACTTCTGCCTCCAACAAGCGGAGTCGGAATTGGAATTATAGTAGTTTAGAGTCGGAGGGAAAAATTCACTCCAACTAAAGTCGGAGTCAAAATTCGGAGGTGTGCTTTCCAACTCTGTCGGAGTCGGTGCCTAGTCCTAGTTTTAACATAATATATAATCTAAGGACCGCATGCTACAGTGTTGTAAACCATACATAAGATTTTTTTTTTCAACATGCAGGAGTGTTGAGACTAATTATACGCACATCGACTAATCTCCTCTCCGATCCGGTTAAAGACAAACCATCCACATTGAGATTAAGATATTCATGAGAGAGAAATTCCTCTTGGCCTGACCCCTTGAGATTGTCAAAATTCAAATTTAAGATATCTGAATTTACAATTCATTTTTATTACCACTTGAGTTACACCTTAGAGTTCATATGATGGGTTTAATCAAACCAACCTCATAGTTGGGATAAATTTGGTGTGAAATGACATCAACAAAATTAAAATATGAATTTACCATTTTTCCCCCAAAGATAAGTGTGAACTGAATGGGACAAAAGGTTGAATTGGATGAGTTGTTAGTCCAGGCCAATCCCGATCTCAAATTTTATCCAAACGCCCCTAGATTGGACGCTAGGTCTTTGAGTGAATCCTATTGTGTTACGAGTGAGTCCTATTGTGTTACAAGTAATGCTACAATAACATAAAATTTTGGTATGATTTATTAATCTAATACCTTGACTGATAAAATATGTTCCAATAATATTTTATCATGACTATTAANAATTTGGTGTGAAATGACATCAACAAAATTAAAATATGAATTTACCATTTTTCCCCAAAGATAAGTGTGAACTGAATGGGACAAAAGGTTGGATTGGATGAGTTGTTAGTCCAGTCCAATCCCGATCTCAAATTTTATCCAAACGCCCCTAGATTGGACGCTAGGTTCTTTGAGTGAATCCTATTGTGTTACCAGTAATGCTACAATAACATAAAATTTTGGTATGATTTATTAATCTAATAACTTGACTGATAAAATATGTTCCAATAATATTTTATCATGACTATTGAATTTTTTCATTGAGATCAGATTACTTACACATTATTATGTCAAAATATTAGATCAAATTTTGAAGTCTTAAAATAATTATGCTCATATTACTCAAAAATTGGATTATAACAAACCAAACGGATGAAACATATTAACGATCATCATGATGCATAGTGCAAAAATTTAAGTAGCTAATCAATTATATTTGCATTGATTTCTTCAATTTTGTAGTATTTTCAGTTACATAAATAGTCCCTTCTAAGCAAAGGTTAGACTATTTACATTTGAATTCTTCTAAACTCCGCAATAATGGAAGCTTCATGTATCAGTTTTATGTAACATTTCTAGTGAAAATGTACCTCATCAAGAACAATAGCGGCTGTCCTTGAGCTAGGATTGTCAAGATATGATTTTGAACAGCAAATCTTTCTCTAAGAAAGCAAACTAAGAAAATGAGAAGGGTTATGGCCGAAGTGACCCCACTTATAAGAAATAAACCACTGAAACTCTCAAGGTTCAGAGTGTTGTTGGGGTGACTGACAGAGCTCTGAGGCATAAAAGATGATCCATTAAACCATGCCTTCTCCAGCATCACAAGTTTTCCTTCTGCTCTTAGTTTTGCAATTGCCTTTGATACCTCAGGCACCAAAGGTGAACCTTTCTGGAAGACCTGCAAAAGTACACGTATAACAAACAAACTAAATTATTAACAGTCTGTTCATATTTCTTACATTCCAACAAAAAAAGAAAAGGAAAAAGAAAGAAGAGGGAAGGCGGTGGGGGGGGGGGGGGGGG
>CAUOFW020006580.1:295648-322678 GCA_963454935.2 Ilex paraguariensis
GGGGGGGGGAGGGGGTAGGGCTATTGAAACTTCATCTCCTAAAGTTTTTAACATTTTTAGTTTGCCCTTTATACTCTGATTTTAAAAAAAGTGAAATGTAAGACTTTTAATCTGAGAGTATAAAGTAATTTTTTTTTAATATTTTAAAGGGCAAAGTGTTACTTGCCCAAAAACTAACAGTCTATTTACTCTCCTCCTAAGGTCATCCCTCAGGGATTAATTCTCGCAATTGTTGTGAAATTCTAGGTGGAATATACAAGACTTTTAATCTTGAAGGAGGAAGTTAAAAATTTTATAATCTCTTTAGGAGACAAAGTGTCATTTTCCCAAAAAAGTTAAAATTCTTACTATCTTGTAGGGATTAATTCCGATACTTGTCCTAGCTATGTCTTACATAGCCAGAACAAAGAAAAAGACAAAAAACATATTCATAGACAACTTGATGAATTTAGTAGATCTTTTTAGGAGACCACCATCACCATTTATTGAACCTATCCAACTTTCACAGGGTGCGATTGCCAGTGGTTTATGGTTTTGCTGTACCTACTGTTTCTATTTTGGGATCAATATCAACAATGCAGTTCAATAAACTGAATGAGAATTATAGAACTATGACAAAAGCAAACTTTTATAGAGGAAGGAATGGCATTTTAGAAGAAGATACTCACAAAGCCAAAGCCATTGGAGGTAGATTCATAAGCGATCATAGCATAGTCAGCCGGATACTTGGCAAGGAAAACTTTAATGTATGGAATTTCATCAGCGATGGCGTCTACACCGCCATTCTTACTTCCTTTTGACAGAGCATCGACGTATTCCTCCTGTGATGTATAGGGTTTAAGCCTATCATCCTTGAAATTCACTTTGTTGGCAATAGGAATATATCGTTGCCCACCGAAAAAGTCAGAATGGTAACCTATATAATCCCTCTTTGATTCTTGAATTTGCTGAACCGTCAACAGTGAACTCAAAGTTGCAGTGTAACTAGAAGTCAGTATGAGCAGTATGAAGACCCAAATGATCACCACGAATTTGGACAAATTGCTTAACAATCTCTCTCCTGCAATGTCAACCCACATAGTCAGTTAATGGGTCACCTATATTTTAAAGAAATTTCCAATTTCCCCCTTGTGGTTTGGGTCTGAAGCATTTTATCCCCTGTGGTTCAAATATTACCACCATGACCCCATGTGGATTTAGACCAATTTGCACTGTTAGCTCCGTTAGTAATATTAGTAAAATGACCTAAACACTTAACATGTATAACCAAATTACAATTAAAAAATCAATTAACCACATCGGCAACAACACAGTGGTGACACCATCTCCACCTACAATCACTATTCACTCATATGTTGCAGTCAAGTTACATGAGTACATTCACGGCTTGGACATTTTCTCAAGCACCAGACATGCAAACCGCCAACAACTATGTGCAAATTACTAATTCAATACAAAACCCAACTAATCAATACAATCAAGAAACTAACTATCTATCACTGTTAGCCCCTAACACCCAACAAAGAATCATGAGAAGGGCTTCCGTTTCGTCAGGGTGTGAGTTGAAATGGCTTCATTGTAAATTCACTCATTACTTATATGTCATTTTAGTGTGTGAGTGTGTGTGTGTGTGTGTGTGTGTGTGTGTGTGTGTGTGAGAGAGAGAGAGAGAGAGAGAGAGAGAGAGCTTACTATGAGCAAAAACAAGAGCTGAAAAAGAGAACCAGCACACAGTTCCAATTTGTTGAGCTAGTGAACCTTGGAACTCTTCATTTATGGGATGTTCAATAACCCAAACCACAAAGCCCGTTAATATGAAGCAAGCTGCAGTTGCTAGCCATAGCTTCCCATCAAGAGGCTTCAAGAAGATCCACATGTTTTTGTTATCCATAGGTTTACGAGCTATCAGTCCGACACCCTCATCGGTGAAAGGAATTGTAAAGTCAACATACTGACTTCTATTCGCCATAATTGTTATATCCCCCACAGCTCCATCATATTTCTAATAATTCAAGAGAACACAAATAAAATCACTGTTTGACATTAGTAGAACTCGTGACATGTATCAGTAAACTAAACTCAATTTAAGTGAACAATTGTTTTATCCTAAATATTTGGTACTGGCTTCTAATGCCTATTTTTTATCAATTTCAATTGGTGACAAGTGTTTTTGTAACAACATATAAATTTTGAAATTTTTTTTAAGACATGCAATGTGAGGAGGTCTCCATACAATTATTCAAAAGTGCTATATATGTTGCTACAAAAACACTTCTGAAGTCCAAGCTCAATGTAACCTATGTGGATGTTGAGAGACCAAGGAGAGTCTCCCACTTTATCCTGTTAGTATAAAACTCAAGAGGGTCTCTATGTTACCTTCGAAATATGAGTGTCCTCTTGTGTAATTTGTAAAGATAAGCGAACAGAATGTATCATCAAGAAGGTTTTTTGGGAAATTAAAGACACTAAGTCAGTTTCTTACTTAATATATTGAATATATATATAACCATGGAATAAATATGCCTGTGTTTTCCTGTCTCTGAAAAATAAGAAAAAGATTCGGAAATTTTATGTAAAGTTAATAAAAAAAAGTTTCATATGGTACTTCTCATCAAAAAAAGCTTCATCTGGTACTCTGAATATCTTTAACACAGTAACCAAGTGCCCCAATTAGAAAACAAGACGTCTGTCTGTCAATATCCCACCAGCCACACACGACCTAAGATAATTATTTATTAGGGTGCAAAGTGCAACTTTTANTATATATATATATATAACCATGGAATAAATATGCCTGTGTTTTCCTGTCTGTGAAAATAAGAAAAAGATTAGAAAATCTTTCTTGGACAATAAAATATTGAGAACTTCAAGGGTCAATATAAGACTTCTTATCTTTGTGGGAGCAAAGTGAAAATTCTAAAATATTTCATGTGGCTAAAGTGACATTAACCCTTTACATTTTAATTTTGCTGAAAAGTCATTTCTCTATTGTGGGAAATAGACATACCTGTAGATACACCTGATAGGTAAGATCATTGTACGATCCTAAATTCTTTCCGTTGTCGCCCACAAATGGAATGAATTCATAGGTTACTGCAAATGGTAAGGCTCCCATGGCAGCATTGAATGCATCTATACAATATCCAGACACAGTTGTTTCATTGGTCTCAGGATTTCGATCCACAGACACCAACTCCTTGAATTCTGAGTTTGTTGGAACACCAATTCTGAGCTTTTTCCCACCCATTCTCATCATCCAACCCTTTGGAATAGTTGCAGACCCTCCTGGCCATATAATGGTTTCCAGACTGTTACTGGAAGATCCATACTTTCTGTTACCGGATGAGTATATTACTTTGGTGATTCCATTTGTTGATGTCCAAAACCCAACCCTTCTCTTTCCTTTGCCAATCAAATTCAGAATTTCCAATGCATTGGAGGCCAGTTTTCCATTCAGAATTTGGAACTCACCACTTAAACCCTTGAATCTGATTTTCAGTAACTCATTCAGTAGTATTCTGCCAATTTCGGAGACAGAAATGTTAGCTAAATAGACTGAGTTCAATCCTGTGCCTTGATCATCCATGGCAGCAGGAGTATCAGCCCCTACCCTCTCGAAGGCCTTTGCGAGTGCCCAAATTGCATCATATGCCCATATGCCAAACATATTTAAATGCTTCACTTCTATAGTAGGGTCCTTGTAAACTTCATTTTTCCACCTTCTGGTAAAGTTGTGGAGCTCGGTTGATGTGGGAATGTAGGACTTAATACCCAATGCCCCTTGCAATGACTCGATGACTTTCCAATCCAATGAACGGAAGAGATTCATAGTCTTATCAGTTATAATCCAAGCATATCCTTCGCTCATCATTCCAAACCTTTTCACAATCAAGAAAAGGCGAGACGCGAGAGGAGGTGACATATGCACAACAAATACAGTTGTTTGGATGCTCATCTGCTTATGGAGCTCTTCAAGGATTTGATTATCCGTGGCTGAGGGAGAAATGGCACTTCTACAAGCTATTTGAATGTTCTTGTCTTGGAAAGATTCAACCAAATACGGCAAGATTTCTCTCCCTTCATCGGTGTCCTCATATATAATAGCAACATCCCTCCATTTAAATGAGTCTACAATGCTAGCAATGCATTCAAATTGAATGGATGCATCTTGTGTAATTTGAACAAGATATGGATATTCAGTGGAGGATGAAGGACTTGTGCTGAAAGAAAGGATAGGAACATTGGCTTTGTCTCCCAATAGGGCCAAAACCTTTGCTTCAAATGACATTTCCAGACCAATAATTGCTTGCACCTTGCCATTTTCCAGAAGATCAAGAGCTGCGCAAAACAATGGAACAAAAATCAGAACTACGCAAATATATCAGGAGGACACCTACAATACTGATTACTGAATGAGGTACCATACCGAAAGTAACTTTAAAGAGTAATATTATTATGACCTAAACATCTGACCTAATTTGCTGACATAATGGTGTGATTTCGTAGGAATCATGGGATCAACACCAAGTTCTAATGTTTGATGGGGTTTACAGTGAATCCAAAAATCACAGTAAATTAGGTCCCAATAGCATTGCTTAACTTTAAATGTGTGCATGAATTCTACTTAGATGTGTGCATATGATAGTCCTTGTGCTAAATAGACTGGCTCAGTCAGACATGAATCGACTTGGTCTGATTCTTTTATCCATGACAATGAGTCCATATCAATACTTAAATTAGTTGCAAGCCTAGGCAACAACTAAGGCATAAGTGCTATATATGCAGGTAAAATCAAGTATATTTGAAGGGATAAGAGAGGTTGGCTGAACACCTGCTACCTTGTACAATAGTTGTAAAAATTGGAAAGGTAACAATGGTCACCCGTTACATCCTCATTTTGTGGTCATCAAAAAATTCACACCCATAACATCCAAGTTGTAAATTATTCCGAATGTAACTGTGACATCATGAATTACCCATCACAAAAAAAAAAAAGCAATAATTAAGCAAGTAAATCCAAACAACTCAGTAACTAACCGATGTAAAGAAGTGGAGTTTGTTATAATTTATCAGAGAAAAGAATGATATGCTGGAATATTGAAGTAGTAATTTATTCATCAGATCAAACTCCTTAAATAGAAGATTACATCAACTAACTTGCCACTAATTTAGGAACTGCCTCATACTAGTAGCAGAGAACAAAGGAATATATTAGATTACTGATACTCCTAGCAACTGACTACTAAAGACTAGGACAACTAAAAAAAAACAATTTAATTTATAAAACTAAATGCCTAACACCCTCCCTTAAACTGAGTGTTCTACTGACATTCAATTTAAAAGAGTACTTCACCGGTCCAACCCCTCCAGCAACTAGTCTCTCTTAGCTTGCTTGTTGTCGAGTAACCTTGCAGCTCCCTCCCTCAAATTAGATCATCCATAGAACAAACACCAAGTAGCCNTTGCAGCTCCCTCCCTCAAATTAGATCATCCATGGAACAAACACCAAGTAGCCTTCACAGCTTCACAGCTTCACAAACACATCCAATTTGAGGGGCTTTGTGAAAATATCCGCAACCTGTTCTTCACTTTTGCAGTAGATCAGATCAATAGTGCCATCATTTGCAAGATCACACAAAAAATGATACCGCACATTGATATGTTTACTTCTTCCATGCAGAATTGGATTTTTTGAAAGTTTGATTGCTGAACTATTGTCACAATAGATCACAGTTGGGCCTTGCTAAGGACTGTGTAATTCTCCAAGAAGTCTCCTCAACCAGATTGCTTGAAATGCACACGCCGCAACAGCGACAAATTCAGCTTCAATGGTTGACAAAGTAACGATTTGTTCCTTCTTTGATGACCAAGATACAGCCCCAAAGCTCATTATAAATGCATGGCCTAAAGTGCTTCGTCTATCATCTGGATCACCTGCGTAGTCACTATCCGTGTAGCCAAATAAACCAGATGTTTCTCCTTTCTTGTAGAATATGCCAAAGTCAATAATTCCCTGCAAGTATCGGAAAATTCTTTTGGCAGAAAGAAGATGCATTTCTGTAGGGTTTTCCATATATCTGCTGATAAGACTGACTACATGCATTATATCTGGTCTTGTTGCAATTAAATACATAAGGCTTCCCACAATTTGCTTGTATAAAATTGCATCAACCTTCTTTCCTTCATGGTCTTTGGTAAGCTTCAGCCCAAGCTCAACCCGTGTACCAACAGGATTGCAATTTGTCATTTGAAACCTTTTCAAGATCTCTCGAACATACTTCTTCTGTGAGATAAAGATCCCAACAGAGTTTTGTACTACTTCAAAGCCAAGGAAGTAATGCATCGAACCTAGATCAAACATCTCAAACTCCGACATCATTGATTTTTTGAAATCATCAAACATAGCACTACTATTTCCAATGAAAATTAAATCGTCGACATATAAACATACTATCAACAACTCACCAACAGATCCAGATTTGACAAATAAAGTATGCTCATGTGGACATTGTTGGAAGCCTGACCTTGAGAAATATGTAGCTATGCAGTTGTACCAAGCTGGAGGAGTTTGTTTCAGCCCATATAAAGCCTTCTTTAGCTTGTACACCTTCTTCATATTCCCGTTTTGAAAATATCCAGGAGGTTGATCAATATACACAGATTCTTCCAACTCGCCATGTAGAAACGCAAATTTCACATCCAATTAGAAGATTGACCACGAGTTTTGTGCTGCCAATGCAAGTACCAATCGAATGGTATCATGTCTTACAACTGGAGCAAAAACCTCTTTGTAGTCAACACCAAACTCTTGCTTGTAACCTTTTGCAACTAGACGAGCTTTGTACTTGTCAACTTTCCTTCTGCATTCAACTTTGTCTTGTAGACCCACTTGACACCAATTGACTTCTGTCCTTTGGGAAGATCGGTCAGTTCTCAGGTGTTGTTCTTCTCAATAGCTGTGATTTCGTCATCCATAGCCTTCTGCCATTTTGGGTCTTTGACAGCATCTTGAAACATAACAGGATCACAGTCTACAAATAGTGCAAAATGTGTGAGTGGATCATCTGATTGATCAACTCCACGTACCTCATAATCTTGCATCCATGCCGGTCTCCTTCTGATACGTTCTGGGCGGGATATGGCTGAAATTTGAGAGTCATCTTCTTCAAACAACACTGCAGGTTGACTTAAAGCGCTGGAATGTTCACCCACTGGAACTTGAGAATGGCTTTCTTCTTCCTCATCATCAAAGCTCACAGTAATATTCTGACTGGAATTGTTAGAAATGTCTGCCCACGTCCTCTCCTCATCAAAAATCACATCCCGACTGATAATGATCTTGCAGGTGATGGGACTAAACAACTTGTAGGCCTTTGACTGCTCACTTACCCCAAGAAAGATGCACTTTTCTCCTTTATCCTCCAGCTTCTTCCTTTTCTTATCTAGTATATGTGCGTATGCTACGCACCCAAAAAATTCGCAAGTGATCGACATTCGGTCTTTGACCACTCCATGCTTCCTCAAGTGTTCTATTTCGAACAGCAACCGTAGGACTTCTGTTCAATAGATGAATACTCCACAAGACTGCTTCTGGCCAAAATCTTTTAGGAAGAAAAGATCTGTTCGGCATACTCCGCACCATATTTAAAATCATCTGATTTTTACATTCCGCTACACCATTTTGTTGTGGAGAGTAAGAAGTTGTAAGCTGCCTTTTGATTCCATGCGTCTCACAGAAATTTGCGAATTCCTGTGAGTTATATTCTCCACCATGATCTGTGTGTAGAGTTTTAATAGGTTGCCCAACTTCTTTCTCAACAAAGGCCTTATAATTTTTGAATGCTAACAAAGCTTCAAATTTTTTTGCAATAAATAGACCCATGTTTTACAACTAATGTCATCGATAAAGGTAATAAAATACCTCTTAATACCATTGGACGACGGATTAATGGGACCACATATATCGGAATGCACCAGGTCCAACACCTTCTTGGCTCTCCATGCTTCTCTTTGGGGAAAAGGTCTCGATGTTGCTTCCCAATCACACATTCTTCACAAACACGTGATGGATGATCAATGTGTGGAAGACCAGACACCATACTCTTTTGTTGAAGCAGCTTGAGACCAAAGAAGCTCAAATGACCATAACGGAAATGCCACAGCCATGCTGAGTCTTTCACCATAACAGAAAAATAAGGAAGACTGGTATTTTGGATCAATAAAGGGAACATCCGATTTGCCGTCACATTAATTTTAGCAATCAGACCCTTCCTTGAATCCTGAATTAGACATGTCCCATCCTAAATGATGATCTCATAGCCCTTTTCTTGAAGTTGACCAACACTCGGCAGATTACTCATCAAACTTGGTACATAGAATACATTTGAAATGGTCTGATGAGTACCTTTAGAGGTCTGAATTTGTACGTTGCCTTTTCCCATAACAGAGATGGTCAAGCCATCTCCAAATTTAACAGATGAACAGTAGGGCTCATCTAATTCAGAGAATATGGACTTGTTCCCACACATGTGATTACTTGATCCTATGTCCAAGTACCACATGCTTTCATGGGACTCCTCAGCTACATTACATGCCATTAAAAGAGAAATTTCTTCTTCCTGTTCAACAAAATTTGATTTAGCTCCCTTTCCTTTGTGCATCTTTATCCGACATTCAGAACGGTAATGGCCGTACCTGTTGCATCTAAAGCATTTGACTTTGGATTTGTCAAACGCTTTTGATTCATGGTCATCACTGTGGTGATCATCCCGTCCTCTACTGCTGCCTTGGTTTTTGTTTTTGGTGTTGTTTCCTCCCTTTCCACGCCCAGAACCCTTCTGTTGCAAAGATGGGTTGTTGGACGAGTATTGCACCAGCAATGCTTGCTCCACTACTTCATGTTGATAAATTCGCTGCTCGTGGACAGGTAGCGAACTCATCAATTCTTCAATCGAAAGGACATCAAGATCCTTTGATTCCTCAATTGAGCAGACCACGTAGTCGAACTTCTTCGTCATTAAACGAAGAATCTTCTCAACCACAGTTATTTCTTCCACTTTTCTCCACACGATCTCATCTTGTTCACAATAGACATAGTTCTGAAGAAATATTCCTCCACTAACTCTGTCGGCTGCATGCGAAGAGTCTCAAATTGCGAATGAAGTGCTTGAAGTTGAGATCGTTTCACCTTTACATTGCCTCGATACTTTTGCTTCATTGCTTCCCAGATTTGTTTTGAAGTATCTTTGGTGAGTATGGTCTCCAGGATTGTGCGATCAATGGCCTGGAATAGGTAGTTCTTTGCCTTCAAGTCCTTCAATTTGATTTCCTCCAGCTTCACTTTCTAAGCATCCGTCAAAGTGCTAGACTCTGCCGGTTCTGTATATCCAACCTCAATGAGATGCCAATACTCTTTGGACCTCAAGAGGTATTCCATTAGGATGCTCCAATGATCATAATGACCATCAAATCTAGGTATAGCAGGCTGCACAAATTGCACTGACGCCATTGAAAGAGAACTGCTATTGCCCAGAAAAACAAGAGGAAGTAGATAAAAGCTACAGCTTTCAACAATTTCTACGTCTCCTGTTTTTGAAACAAGCTCTGATACCACTGTTATAATTTATCAGAGAAAAGAATGATATGCTGGAATATTGAAGTAGTAATTTATTCATCAGATCAAACTCCTTAAATAGAAGATTACATCAACTAACATGCCACTAATTTAGGAACTGCCTCATAACAGTAGCAGAGAACAAAGGAACAGATTAGATTACTGATACTCCTAGCAACTGACTCCTAAAGACTAGGACAACTAAAAAACACAATTTAATTTATAAAACTAAATTCCTAACAGAGTTTACTATATTCAGTGAGGGTAATATTAAATATTTACTCCAAATAGAAAGCTCCAACCGACTGATTTTCTCTTGGGGTTTAGGGTTATTTAGATCAGAACACTCACCGAAACAAATGGCTAGGATAATACCGTTGCAGAAGGCCTAACCGTCCATGTTCGCCGACAAACTACGATTTGGAAAGCTGTGCCGTTGTCGTCCCTCGGATTTTAGCATAAGAAGATGATCTTGCCCTCGATCACTTAGGAGATGAATCACTACATGAAGGTTTAACAGATTTTGGATGGGATCTTGAGGGGCATCTAAGGTGGAGCTTGGAGGGAAATGTTCTGGAATTATGTTGTTTTGTTTGTTTTGGAGGGGGGAGAGAGAGAGGGAGAGAGAGAGAGTGGTTGGGCTATTTTCTTGATCCATTTTGATTGGGCTAATAATTTTTTCCGCAATATTTCTAGGCCCATCATTTTACTGGACAAATCCTTTGTCTTTCTTACAATTTTTTTTTTTTTTGGGTAATTAACTTTCTTACAATTTTAATCTTATACAGAAACTACAAATATTTTTGGATAGAGGAAGATGGAAAATTTTAATTCATATAAACACAACAAAAAATATAATTCATATAGTCAACATTAAATAATTGATATTAAGGGTTTGAATTGAGTTGAATTTATTGTTTATTCGTTCTTTAAGATTATACAATATACACTCATCAATAAGCATCTCAATATCATTTAAAATATGATAAAAATATCAAAAATCACTAAATATCGATGTTTACATGATTTTAAAAATTATATGAGGGGGTGTGAATTGAAAAGATCTAAATTAGTTTTTGATTTTTGTTAACGTAACATTGATTATGTCACAGTCCCGATTTTTTGGTGTTACTTAAAAGTATACCTTCTACTTAAACTATGGAGTCAATTTATGATGAACATGGATTGAGGAGTTAAACCAGAGTTCGAAACACTTTGCAAAAAACTCACCTGCTGATAAAGCTTGCAAGGGTTCTCCTTTGGAATCCCTGGTATGAAGCGCAATCCTTGTTTTGTGGTGACTATTCACAGCATAAAAATCAGAAATTGCCATGGTAATGCAACTATGAATTGTCTTCCCAACCCATGAACCCAGATCGAGAATCACTCCAACCCGAACCTCATTTGCTACCGTGGGACTATTGCCTTGTGATCGATCGAATCGGGCATGTAAATGACTCGGAATGACCAAGAGTTGTATTACAAGTGAAAGAATGATCTGGGTTCTCCTCCTCATCTTCATTGGGTAGTTGTTGTTCAACTAAGATCTGAACCTTACATTGCCAGAATTTCTATACTTATATAGTTTGAGGATTGCTAAAAAGCAACAGTTCTGTCAACATCATATGTAAAACCGCGTAACGGGAATTTTCCCAAGAAGAAACAAAAGGTAGGAAAAACACGATAGACTAGGGGAAAAGACTAAGGTAATTGCGGGAGAAAAACAATTTTGGTACCATTCTTCTAATTTTTATTATTTTTGTGAGCATTTTTATAATTTTTGTAGATATTTTTATCACTTTTCCAATAATTATTTTTACAACTTATTATGATAACTTGCTATTAATTCTAACTTTTAAAATTTGGAGGAGTAATACTATATAAACTTAAAAAGTACACTTAAAAATTAAATTTGATAATCATAACCATTGAATAGGCAATGAGTCCCAATAAATGTTGGGACCTATAGTAAAATCCNGATGTTTACATGATTTTAAAAATTATATGAGGGGGTGTGAATTGAAAAGATCTAAATTAGTTTTTGATTTTTGTTAACGTAACATTGATTATGTCACAGTCCCGATTTTTTGGTGTTACTTAAAAGTATACCTTCTACTTAAACTATGGAGTCAATTTATGATGAACATGGATTGAGGAGTTAAACCAGAGTTCGAAACACTTTGCAAAAAACTCACCTGCTGATAAAGCTTGCAAGGGTTCTCCTTTGGAATCCCTGGTATGAAGCGCAATCCTTGTTTTGTGGTGACTATTCACAGCATAAAAATCAGAAATTGCCATGGTAATGCAACTATGAATTGTCTTCCCAACCCATGAACCCAGATCGAGAATCACTCCAACCCGAACCTCATTTGCTACCGTGGGACTATTGCCTTGTGATCGATCGAATCGGGCATGTAAATGACTCGGAATGACCAAGAGTTGTATTACAAGTGAAAGAATGATCTGGGTTCTCCTCCTCATCTTCATTGGGTAGTTGTTGTTCAACTAAGATCTGAACCTTACATTGCCAGAATTTCTATACTTATATAGTTTGAGGATTGCTAAAAAGCAACAGTTCTGTCAACATCATATGTAAAACCGCGTAACGGGAATTTTCCCAAGAAGAAACAAAAGGTAGGAAAAACACGATAGACTAGGGGAAAAGACTAAGGTAATTGCGGGAGAAAAACAATTTTGGTACCATTCTTCTAATTTTTATTATTTTTGTGAGCATTTTTATAATTTTTGTAGATATTTTTATCACTTTTCCAATAATTATTTTTACAACTTATTATGATAACTTGCTATTAATTCTAACTTTTAAAATTTGGAGGAGTAATACTATATAAACTTAAAAAGTACACTTAAAAATTAAATTTGATAATCATAACCATTGAATAGGCAATGAGTCCCAATAAATGTTGGGACCTATAGTAAAATCCATTGTTGTAATTATTAAATCTAATTTTTAAGTTCATGTAATATTATTCAATTTAGAGTCAAAAATTTGAACGCTTCGTGTTAAAGCACAGTGGCAGCATTTGCTTTTTCACACCTGAATTTCTATCACTTATCTCTCTTTGACATTAGTAGACAAATCGCCTTGATTAAAGAATTCAAATCTCTGGTTATTTAGGGTATGTTTTTTTTTTCTTTTTTTCAGTTCAGGGCATTATTCAGATTATAGCAGTTGGTGCAACATACAACCATATTACAAAAAAAAATGTTTAGTTTCAGTTTCTTTTTACTAGGGTTTAGTACTACAAGATAATCTAGAGTATATGTCACTTCTTTTAAATTCTTCGGTAATATCTCATTGTATAATCGTTTCCACCGACTAAAAAATTGATTGGAGGAGCCCGACCTTCTGAAAGGAAAACAAAAATAGAAGAGCATTCTAGTACGATGATATCATTATGAGATTCGAGTAATCCAAAAAAGGCACGTCAACTCCAAAGATCATATGAAGTCACCGCCTCCAAAATAATTGTTGGTTCATGGACGTGACTAGAATACATAAATTTCCATACTGTTGGACAATTCTTCCATTTTTTAATGCATACAATCAATGTTATCCAACATCCCAAGAAACCCACGGTTGGTACTCATTGCTAATAATCTGGCAATGTCATCGTTGTTTGGTGATCTGAGGTATTCATTGAAAAAAATTAATACTACTGCCCTCACAAATTTTTTCAAACTTTTTATTACGGTGCTTTCGTCAATCCTCACATAGTCATCAACAGCATCTACTGCAACTCTATAAGTCAGCATCCTTGTGACGGTTGTCATCTTTTAAAAAGAAGACAAGCCAGTAATTCCAACAACATTTTTTTTTAGACAAAATATGGATCACAATCTTCCACCTTGCATAGAATACGAAAGAAAAGACTCAATTCATTCGAAACCGTCTTCGAAATAAATTTTGGGAATAGATAGACAGTTCATCAAAATAATCACGATACAGTCTCTTGTGACCTTGAACTCGATTGCGAAAAATAACTGAATGACCTTGAATGGAACCATGAGTATGACAGAGCTTTCCTCGCTATTTTAGGTAGCCTTTTAAAAATGACCTTAGAGCGGCCAAGATCCACCTTTAACGTCACACTTTTATGTTAACGTCTACTCCATGAACATCACACTTTTAACTTGGAATTCCAACAAGACTTAAAGAGTTAAGGGTTTGCCTTCGGAAATCGTTTGACTCTATTCATACTTTCGTTTCTAGGTGCAAATGTTGACAGCCTTGGTTTGAATTTAGACTTGCATTCAGATTTTCTTTGTCCTTCTAATACGCATAAATACAATAATAAAACTGTGTATCCCAAGTGGTGAAATCTTATGCATTGAGAGAGTTTAGTGGGAGTGAAGGAGACCCATTAATTCAAACACTAAATTAAAAGAGATTCAGATTCTATATCAAAATTTCAACAGTAACTTTTCTCTCCCACCCACCCAAACCCAAGACATTCCTTCTTCTGTGTCCACGCCTATGATTGCTTTCAAAAAATAAAAAATTCATGTGAACAATCTTCTTCAACGCATTTGCCCCTTTCAACGCTTTCGGTTTTCGGTCTCCATTGGAACAAATTCATGGGCTCACAGGTTCCATTGGAACAGTCTTCTTCAAGGCCATGTGAACAAATCACAAGCTTTCAGTTTTTGGCAACAAATCAGGCACCGATTTGAGTTGGTATGAGAGATTTGAGGGTGAAGGGCACCGACTGAGTTGGGTTTGATTGATGGGTTTGTTGCAGAAATTAGTCAGTTTCTCCATTGTTGATAAGCTTTTGGGATAATATGGAAATTTTATAAAAACTTTGAATAAATATTTAAATTCTTTCATTGGAATGATTTATATCAAATCAAACTTTTTATTTAAATTTGAGTCATCATTAGAGATACTCTTATACTTATTTGATATACAAAATTTAGCGAACAATTTGTTGAGCATAACAATACTTTAAAAACAATGCGAGTCTTTGAGGAAAGGTAGGAAGTGTACCGTAAATAACACTGCATATTACAAAATACTTTTCCTATAATCTGCATAGTGAGTTTCGGAATGAGCAATGTTATTGGGATTTAAAAAATTAATTTAATTTGTTAACTTAATGATATAACAATGATGTGTGGTCCAATAGTGTTATTATGATTGTAACTTTTAGACTTCTTCATTAGAATTAACTTTTATACATAATCTACCCCTGCTCACTTAAATTTTAGCAAGTGTATACCAAAGAAATTCAAGAAAAGTGTNATGATTGTAACTTTTAGACTTCTTCATTAGAATTAACTTTTATACATAATCTACCCATGCTCACTTAAATTTTAGCAAGTGTATACCAAAGAAATTCAAGAAAAGTGTATGAGAAGGGATCCAATCCCGTGAGTTACCGAGTTACATGACATCAAATAGCGTTTGATAAGTGACAGCAGAACTCCCACTACCCAAAGTGCCGATGGCAGAAAACATACATACAAGTATTTCACTCAATACTAACGTTGATACCGAAGTCCAAGTTGAAGTCCAAGTCCACTGATGTAGTAAAAGATTGGAGAGGTCTATAGTATGATTCCCCGTTTTTATCTTGATTTTTTTTGGGGGAAAATTTGACCGCACTTCTTCTATTGACTATATATTTAAAGACACATCCTCTATTTTTTAAATTTTTACCGACATTCTTTCTATTTTTTGAATTTTCATCGACACCCGATGTCTGATTAATGATGTTAACTAGAATACAATTTTACTAAATTACTCATGATATATTTTATGAAAAATTTTATCTACATCCCCTCTAAATAAAAATATCTTTAATGAAACTTTCTCTATTTTTTGAAATTTTTTATGTATTAAATTTGAGCGGATTAAAATTTGATTCGAGCTAATTAAAATTTATTTTTTACGTATTAAAATTTGAATCGATTAAAATTCATTTTTAATCGACTCGAATCAAATTTTAATCAACTCAAATTGAATTTTAATCAGCCCGAGTTTTGATAAATAAAAAAATATAAATTTTAATCGACTTAAATTTTAATACATAAAAATAAATTTTAATCAACTTGAATTGAATTTTAATTGACACGAATTTTAATAAGTAAAAAAATATAAATTTTAATCGACTCAAAGCAAATTTTAATCAGCATTAACAGTTCCGGTAGAGCTCAAATTAATTTGAATTTTAATACATAATTTTTTTTAATAGGCTCAAATTTTAATACATAAAATAATAAAGTTTAATCAGTTCAAATCAAATTTTAATTTGTAGAAAAACAAATTTTAATCAATTTGAATTTTAATATGTAAAAAAATGAATTTTAATCAACTTAAATTTTATGTAGAAAGATTGTTTGGGGTTTATGTAAGGGTAATTTTGGTATTTTAAATAATTTTTTTTTTTGTTAAAATAGATAGTTTAACAACCGGAGGGTGTCAATAATGTTTAAATATAAACTAAAAAGAGCGTCAGTGATGTTTTGAATAATTAAAATGGTGCATTTGAAAATATGATAAACTAGAATGCATATGATAGGAATTTTTTTTAATTTGTTTTTGTTTTTGTTATTATTTTTAAATATGAGTTAAATCTTAGTCAATCATAACTAATTAATTTGATATATCGGGTTAAAGTGCCGGGTAGAAAATTTTGACCTTTTAACTGTGAACACCAGNTGAGTTAAATCTTAGCCAATCATAACTAATTAATTTGATATATCGGGTTAAAGTGCCGGGTAGAAAACTTTGACCTTTTAACTGTGAACACCTGTGGTAAAGACATAAGCTCTTGGGAACAACACGATGACCCAACAAAAAAAGCTGGGATGTCAAACTTAAGTAGGTGGTGGTGGGTGTGGGGGTGGATGTGGACGTGGTGGTGGTGGTGGTGGAGGAGGAGGTGCAGGGGGACAATCATATTAATGAAGAGAATGTAAAAGTCCTAGAAATGAAACAAGTCGCCCCCTTTCGTACACCAGGATGGTGCGTAGCTTTAGAGTCACGCACTTATTCAACATCTCAATATTTTATTTCAATAATTACTTAAAAAAATTTAAATAAAAATAAACTCTAACTAATACAAACTCAATTTTTTATTCAGATTTTCAATAGTCGGATTTCATCATATTTATATAATTATCATATTTTATCTTCCTTTTGAATTTATATTTGTCGCTGTTTAACTCCTTTAATTTGAGTTTGGCAAGTTTTGTATTAAATCCAGGTTTTTTATTCAAATATTTGACTCGTATTTAAAGACCAAGGCCGAAGATGACCATTGGCCATAGCCACTTCACTCCTTTTCGGTTTCTTCGTTTTTTCTTCTTTCGGACCGTTCCACGAAGTTATAGGTCTTGGTCTTTTTTTGCGAGGGTTTGGTTGCTTTGGTCAATGACTTCTACGTATACGACCTTTGAGTGTTTTTGGGTGAGGATGATTTTGAACGCAATTTAGAGGATTTTTTCCAGTGAGTTCCTATACTGGTAGTGGAATTTTAAAGAACACAATTCTCTATAGTCAAAGCGCAGACCACCACCATTACCAATGTACCATAAAATATCACAAGTTGAAGGTAGAAGTTAGCACAACAATACTAGATGTAATCCAAACATTATGGTGAGAGTTTTTGGGTTACTGTGATACCGTTTAATTAGAGTTATTCTATTTAAACATAAAAATTTGATTAATTTATTAATATAATTATGTGATTTCAGTACAACTACTAGATCAACACCAAATTCTAATGTTTGATGAGTCCTACACTTGATCTAAATATCATATAAACTAAGTCAGCAAATTAGGTCTCAATAGCATTGCTCGTTTAATAATACTAGATCATACACACGTGCTTTACACGTGAATCGTTTTAAATAATAATTTTTGTTTTAATTTTATTTTTATAATTATTTAAAATACTCATATAAATACAACAACCTATAAATACTTATGAACAATTTGTACGATTTATACTGGAATGCTTTTAGAAAGAATATTAGTTTTTATTTCTTTTTCTATTAACTCTTACAATTTTGATTAATTATTTTCTTATAAAGCTATCTCCTAAGATTTAGAAATTTTGATATGAAACTAATAATTTAGATAAATTATATTTGCAATATCCTTGTAATGACACAAATACATATTACGACATACATATATATATATATATATATATAACAACTAAATAAAAGCACGAACACTTATTGAATTATAAAAAAAACAACATAAAGAAAAGGGCTTTAAGTTATAGTGGCCATACAATTATACACAATTAAAAGAAAGTTAGGTTGCATAAATAAAATAAGCAATTAAATTAATCGCGGTAAGCAAAACAACCACATCCAACAAAAATAAAAAAGTAAAAACAACCCTACTTTTGTGTTACTAATAAGAGGATGCATTGATATTAAAATTGTAAAATAGAAGAACATGAAAAGTTGGAGTTTGATGATAAATAAGGCTCATATGTGTATTTATTCATAGTTTGACCATCAACTAATAAAAATAAGTTTAACTCCTTTTAACCGTTAAAGTTACCATTTAAAATGAAGATAAAAAGTTTGGTTATGTATAATAATTCTAATGAATTTTGTATTAACACGAATTTCTTGTTAAATTTAATGTTAATTAAGTTCTATTAAAATGAGTTTTACATTAAATATGGTAGTATTGTGATTATGTTTTCTTGTAGGGATAAAATGGTCAAATAAAAGATTTTCTTGATAGTGTATTTTTATTAGTAGTATAGTACAAATTTAAAATCCTTAAATCCGGTGTCATTCAAGACTAGAATATTGATTAGTATGTAATAGAATTTCGTCAAAAAAGCTAAGTCTGACATAAACAAATTAAAATTGAATTAGTATAACGAAATTGGGAGTAAGTATCCCACAAAATTGGGATTGAAAATTGGAAAGTTTCACACCATTAGGGGTGAACCTCGATTTTATATTCGTGTTCAGTATAAAAACTAGGATCACCAAAGAAGATGTAACGGATTCTTAAGAAGTCATTACATGCCAGCATGCATATAGTTGGAATTTGGAAACTCTAAACAAACGGGCATAAAATCCATGAAAATTATTTTTAACAAAAAATGTAATCTATTTTGGGGAAAATTGATCTTTACATAGCAAAAATATCTTGTTTTACCAAATAAAAGTTCTAAAATCTATGTGAGGTATCCTTTTTTTTCAGTTGTAAAAGCAATGACAATAAGATCTGAATCTTAAGGTTTGTAATCCTCTCCCATTAAGTACTATTGTAAGTGACAAAATCCGATAAATTGAAGCATTTCATGCATTCTGTAAACCAGGCAGAGGTTGGAAATACGTACCAGAAATCTGCTTTTGCTATCCACGTATCAGAATCTGAAGACAGAAGGCGGGGCTAGGTGCATAAAGTCTCAACTGGACATCAAAAAGAATGGATTGTACCGATAGCCATTTGTGCAAGAGTCCCAAGACCTTGAAGCTGTACCATTGATCTTCTGTACAAGATGAAGACTTGCAAATTATGTTACTACTAGAGACCTGTTTTCAGGTTTGTCATGGGCATGAAATTTCTTCTCGAAGCCAGCAACGAAATCTTCCATGCATGACCTATCTATAAGTTTGCATTTCTGGAACCTTCCCAGCCAGTTCCAATCCAATATCCATCCACTTCTTTGCTGACTCAATATACCCCAGCCTCACTGAGAGAGCAGCGCGATTCCATGCTGTCATGGCAAGCCATTTCCCCTCTTCACTCCGATACTCCCCTTCCTTCAACCCCACCATGATCCGGTATGCTTGCTTGTGTGCCCCATAAACTACATCATCATCTGTATTCCCCTTATGAATGGCAGCCACTGAAATCCGTTTCCTGAGAACAAGAGCCACACATTGATAATCTGGCAAAGGGGAAGCGAGGAGGGACGAGAGGCACGTATTTAAGCAGAAGGTAGCTACTTCAGGGTTGGACCGCGGCCCTTGTGAGGCACTAACGCCTAGCTGAAGGAGGTACATTGGATTTTAAAACTGAGCTAGAAAAGCTCTTTATCAAGAGGAGCTGCGGAGATCCCATATCACTGAGCCTTGAAATGTAGATCATACGAAGTCCAAGTGTATAAAAAGAAGAAGTTGGACCCAACGGTGGTGATCTGATCGTCACCTGATCGAGTTCCAGCTGCAATTAACGTTAGTATCTGCAACCAACCATAAAAGTCATCAAATAAAGGCTGTATTTTAACTGAATTACACTCATCTCTCACTGAAATTATGTGTTCAATTTATGATACAATTGGAGAGCTGAGTGATTGTTACCTTTCCAGCTCTATCTGGCAGTTCAATGGCTTGTTTGACTTCGGTATCCAGCAATGTTGCATTTCTTTGCTTCTCATCAGCTATCATGGCTGACACAGTCAATATCAGTGATTTGCAAACCATCACATTGTTTCCCTCCACTTCGCCATAAACCTTAATACTAAAAATTCTGATGCCAATCTAAAGAATTCTGCACACAATTCATACTTATTCTCCTTCCCAGTTCTTGCCCCAATATTCCATAAGTTTACTGCAAACCAATTCCATTCCCGTCTTCCAACTTCGCCTTTCCCAAGGAAGCTGTCAGGTCCAAGTTCAGGCAATCGTATTTGAGGATATCAGACTCGTTGCCAGGCTCTTGCATTAGGACTGTGACAAGGGTGCGAAGAACCATGACTTCAGTCGTTGGCATTGATTTCCCTAAGGATAAAAAATTTAGCAGATGGGATAGAGACGCGACAGCAACTGATAGAGCACGGCAAGCAACAGCGGCATGAGCAGAAAGGGAGAGAAAGTCTAGACTGAAATCAGGGCAGGGTAACATTGCTTGCACCTGAGAAATGGCTTTTATTGAGCTCATTCTTTTGCAGGTAGATCTTAAATTGCATATATCACATACAAGTAAACTTCTATATGAAATAATATATAGGAATTAACTGCACCCATTAGACAAAACATGGTAGGTTTCACAAGGTCTGTGTGTAACAATAAGGCAGGTGTCCACAGAGAGAGAGAGAGAGAGAGAGAGAGACCATACCTTAAGGAAGGCACAGGCGATGTTGGGTTCAAGCTGCATAAAATAAGAAGGTCATCAGGATATGAAAAATAACTCAGGTTGAAAAGGATTTAATTATTCAGATGCAATCACTAAACTCCAGATTGAAGGTATGATCGGCATACTTTTTCAGCCTCATTAATTTATTCTTGAGCTCGATCCAAGTGGGAAAGGCCTAGATGGCAGAGACACAACACTCTGAAGCCCTTTGGTCGAAGGATTCTATTCTCTATATCATACGGAACATAAAGCATAGGCTTCTCAAACATCTCAGCACTGGCTCATAATTTTTTGATCGAAAAAGTTCAGCAGCACGGCATGACAAGAATGTAAAAATGACTAAAATCTCTTAAGCTGAAAAGAAACGCATCTAACCACCTGTTTATTTACATTTCTCTTTGCAAGCGGTTGCATTTGCAGAAAAGGAATGCATCTAATCACACCTGCTTTTATAGCGAACTTTTTTCTTAATGAGAAACTAAAGTAAGACATCTATAAGGAATAACCTGATTTGATGGGTTAGGCAATAGTATTTAAAGTTCCACTAGACAATCCTTTAAATCTGATTTGAATAAAACATTCCATTGTGTATATATTTGAATATGCCATGAAAAATTATTATTTTATTACTCAACATAGCTTGATATTTTGTTGGTACAAAATTATCCGACTAGGATAAAAGAAACCAAATCATACCTAGGATCCAAATTTGAAAAAGAGGACGTTGGTGATGTTAATTAATTGCAATCGAAACAGAGAGAAAAAAAAAATGAAAATATGTGAAAATATAAATAAAATTCTTTTATTTATACAGATAAGCTTAATAATTTATTAATTAAATATATTTATTGGGTTAACATCTATTTATACAAGATAACATCAAGTTGAAGAGAAAAAAAGATTTGACACGAAGTCGAAATCACTTCAACTAGTTTCAAGCATTTAATTTTCATCAAATAAACTTAAATTGAAATTGTCATCAAATTACTAAGCAATATTATTTCATTAATATTAAAATCACGGAATAAACAATTTTTGTACACCCAACAAAGAGGAAGGATTAAATTTTAAAGCAATAATTATAATAAAGTAAAAAAGGTAAAAGGAAAAAAGAGGGGTGAGGGACTAAAATAAAACAGACGTTGAGTCTGTTCTCAATGAGTGGGTTGGGGAGGGGGGGAGGTTTTTACCCCAAATTTTTTTTCAGAAGATAGTTATTTTGAAAGTACTTTTGAAACCTAAACTGTTTTAAAAAGTCAATTGGAATGACGTTTTTAAACTAAAAGACATCAGTTGGAGTAATATTTTTAAACTAAAAACGTCAGACCAATTGTCTTTTTTGTGCATCATTGGGGCGACTAAGACAACCTAAAAATGTCAGTTAACTGACGCCTTCTAAAAATGTCAATTCAAATAATATTTTTAGTGAGTGTTTTTTCTCTCTTTTTTTCTTACGAGTAAAATGGTTAATTTTTATTTATTAAAAAATTTAATTATATTCAATAAATAAATTTTGATCATTTAAAAATACATAAATTATCATTAGTGCTACTGACGTTTTGCTGTTTTGCTCCCTAAAATTGATATCTAAAAATATTTTGCTCTCTCTCTCTTTTTATGAGTAAATGTTTAATTTTATTTATTTAAAAATTTAATTATATTCAATAAATATTTACTCAAAAGGAAGAGCTATTTTTTCCTCTTTCCGTCACTTCAGCAGATAGATGATCAAACTAAAACATGCATTTATTGATCACTCTACCCACATAATCATTTGCTTAAGAACTTCTGCAAACCTTATATACAAATGCATTTACAAAATACTATGACAAATTCATCCCTATAATCAAGGAAATTCCATGACTCAAGTTGAAGGTGGAGCATTGAAGACATCAACGCACAAATCAAATTGAAGTTTGCCATCAACAAACGGACCGTAGAAACATTGCTCCACCATTCTCCAAATTGAAATTTTGAGGATGAATTTTATACTGTTAATTTGAATGGGATGTACACTGAATTAATCTGAGACATTCTTGTGCTAAGCTAAGTTTTAACAGAAAAAGATAACAGAGCCTTAATCTAGCCCATGCCCTCCCTTGCCTTGTCGGTCAAACAGCTGCTTGATCTGCTCAGAAGGGATTGTTGTCCAGTAGGGAGATATTATATTCCGGCTCACCTAGTTGGCGATGAAATAGGCAGCTTGGTTCCCTATCCTTCTGGTTGGTTGGAAATGTAGTGTGGGTATTTGTTGTGCGTATGCCCATATATCCCTCTAGACAACTTCTATTTCCCGCACAGGGGTAGATGGAGCTTTGAGCAGAGCATCATTTAGTGCCGTTGACTATGATTCTATAATTACTGCATGATACCCTTCTTTCACGGCTAGTCGACATCCTCTTCTTACTGCCCATGCCTCTGCCACCAGCGGGGAGGCATTTTTGAAACTGCCTGCATCCCTAATAACAGGTTGCCTTGATGATTCTGTTGGTTGCGGTTTTTTAAATATAACAAAATCACTTATTGAGATTTTTGATTTATATCATACAATTAAGAATAAAACAGTAACAGTTATAGAAAATAATAAAATAGTTACACATAAACATGTAATTAAATCATTATATAAACTGATCCGCTTGCAAATTAGGAATTGTTATTGAACTTTCTGCAAATCAAGGTTAGTGTTTGACACTATATCCTTAAGACAGATTTTGCCCCCATACTTGGTGCTTATAGAAATCAAAAAGTCTACCTCCTATTATTCAATGATCTTCACACAGCTGAAAATAGCATTTCAATTCAATTCGCTTAGCAAACTAGAAACTATGTAGTGTACTCTCTCAATGCAGACTATCTTAATGTTAAAAGTATGATGTAATGAGACTGCCTTAATGACTTCAAAAATTGTGTGCAGAATAATTATGTGATTGAGTTATTTATAAACAAAATTGTGACTGACCCGAACAGTCACCATGCGAAAAGATGCAACCCAATAGACACATGAATCCTAGAAGACACCATTGAACTTTGCTCATTAGGAATGTACATGAATTCAAAATTTTAGTCCGGAGGGAAACAAAATTCGAATATTTGCAAAATTTGAATTCCAAAGGACACTTGAAATTAAATTTCGGGTCAAGAAACTCACACCCAATTTGTTAAATGAATTTTCTCAAAACAAAAATAATGATCGGTCTAACCTACACTCGAGCCCGACCGGGTCATGGTCGTGACGCGGTGAGGCGAGCGATGCTCCTTCCGCTTATAAAAGTGTGATACCTCTTGAGGCCTAACCCATAGAGTAAACTTAGTATATATATGTACTAGCGATACCCTGCGACTAAAGTCTTTATACACTGAATTATTATACTGTGCATGCATGAAAATATGTGTGTTGGAGTGTGTATATGTATGTGCAGTTTTGTGATGTGGAATGTGTGTATTGAGCTTTTGAAATTCAGGGGGGAGGGGGGAAATATACCCCCCATAAGATCAAACATTTATCTGATTTATTATATAGATAAGTATAATTTCTTCCTTAACTAATGTGGGCCACATTACATAATTTCTATTTTCACATTCTAAAAGGGTCACTTTGAAGCTTATTTTCTCATTCATTTCTTACTCGATTTAAACAATTGAATATATTACATTATTCTCTTCATGGAGTAGAATACGAACCCATGGAAAATTTACTCGAAACAATGAGCGGGTCTCACTTTAATTTAGATTCAAAGTCAACTAAAAATCTGAATTTAATTACAAAAATCTATTTTAGTCCAACAGATTGTGCACTAAAACTCCAAAAACTCCCCATTTTGTCTTTGCTAAGAAGGCACCATAACAGTTTACCTTAACCCATCCTCTTCTAGGTGCTTTCCAGATCTGTACATTGGGTCCTCTTGACTCCCCTTGGTGTTGATTTTCCACCGGTGCCATTATCTACATCGTAGCTGTTAAAGCAGAATGTACGACCTATCTCCGCCTGGGTTGCTTGTAGTTGAAAATCCATTCATTCCTTGCTTTTCATATACTCCACAAAGTGCATGCTATGAGGGGTTATTCTCCTGAATTAGCATTGTCCACAAGGTGCTCTGTTAGCCAGTATTCAATTCTAGTTATTTTACACCTTTCGATATTAAGATTCAGGGGAGACGCATGCCATAATGACTTAGTCCATGGGCAAAACAAGAGTAGATGTTCAATGGTTTCCTCCTCATCTTCACAAAAAGGGCATATGGGGTATTGTTGAAGTGTTCTCTTTAGGGATGACAGTGGACCAGCGCGGGGGCAAGGGTGGGGGGAGTAGTCTCCACCCCCGTATCCGCTTCAAAAATATTCATCCACCCCTGATTCACTCTCGTTAGAGGAAGAAATTTTAATCCCTTTTCTCGCCTTGCTGGTAAATTTTGATCCCCATCCCCGTCCCCACAATCGCCCTAGCCTATAACAATTAATTTCTATGAATTTAAGAAAAAAATAAAAAAAAAAACTCATAAAACCTCACAAATGGATTTGTAAGAGGCGAGGCGGGGATGAGTTTCAGTTCATCCCCTCATCCATCTTCGCACGGGTTTATATGAGTATCTTTGTATACGTCCACCGTATCCCTGATCCAAACGGGATGAGTTTGGACAAATACTCATTTTTTTCCGATCTATTGTCATCCCTAGTTCTTTTCCATAGATTACTTCTAGTTGGTAATGCCCTAGTAGCCACTTTCCATATAAAGGATTGGATATTTATGGGGACCTTCATCTTTCATATGGCCCCCCCATAACCTATTTGGTGGAGTGAAGGATTGTGAAGATTAGAAGTCCTAAGCTAAGTTAAGAGACTCAAAATGAATCTTGTTTTATGTAAATTGAAATAGATATGTAACATGACTTAAATATGGAGGTTAGAAGTTGACCTAATAACCCCAACGCCGTTGTTGGATCATAAGATCGTAGGCTCAAACATCATTGTCTCCTTCTATACAGTGGTGCCTGAACCAAAAAAAAAATTGGAAAAAAAATTGACCTAAATATGATCCTTACTTTCAAGAAATATTTTTTGAAAATTTAACAAAATGAAGCTATTCAAAAGTGTAAAGGGTCATTGATTTGTAAGTTTTTTCCCCAACGTATAAGCTTGAAGCTGTCTCTTTGATGGGGCAGTACCTTCAAATCTATATAATTTAGTAAGATGACTTGACATGTGATACTATATTCTAATAAGAATAATGTTATTTGTATTTACTCCATTGATCTAATTTTTTGACCTAATTCACTATAACCTTCGAATTGATTTTGAGCTCCATCAAACATTAGAAGTTGATGTTGATCTAATGATTCTAATTTAGATCAAAATTTTAAATTTAAATATCTTTACTCTTCTAATAATAAACGCTCATATGAACAAAATGAACCCGCACATTAGAAAACCTTAGGTGAGAGTCCCTGTCCGAAAAAGAAAAAAGAAAGGGTTAATAACACTTTTGATCCCTAAAATATGCCTCTTTTGTCAGTTTAGTCCTCATTATATCAATTTTGTTAATTTGGTCCATAAAGTATTCAATTCGTATCAATTTGGTCTCTACATAGAAGGATCGTTAAATTTTTTAGCGGAAATGACCACATGTTATTCTTTTAAACGGTATCACGTGCCCAACACGTGATAATTCCATTAAAAAACATAACGATCCATCTATATAAAGACCAAATTGACACGAATTGAATATTTTAGAGACCACATTAACAAAATTGATATAATGAGGACTAAACTAATAAAAAAAATGCATACTTTAGGAATCAAAAGTACTATAAACAAACTATTTGTTCAGACATTTTTGGATTGAGATATTCAATGCGATAATTTGATAGGATCGGGTTGAATAGTCCAGTGGACCCATAAAAATCTTATTTGATTGGAAAGGATTGGCCTTCTTTTAAATAAGATATAATCATAGGAACGCATGCTACTGTGTTGTAAACCATACAATATGATGGGTTTAATCAAACCCACCTCATAGTTGGGATAAATTTGGTGGTAAAATGACATCAACAAAATTAAGATATGAATTTACCATTTTGCCCCAAAGATAGGTGTGAAATGAATGGGACAAAATGTCAAATTCGTCAAAATATGTACAGTCACATCACAAATGCTTGGTTTCATATTTCTCTATCGCCCACTCATCTTCAACAAGATTTTATATTTTAGCTATCCAAAAATACACTTTTTTATTTTAACTACTCACTTTTCAATACACACTCCAACATATTTTCTATATTTTTAACTACTTCTTTTAAATATTATTTCACATATTTCATACCTTTGTTGGGATTGTTGG
>CAUOFW020006580.1:323800-408070 GCA_963454935.2 Ilex paraguariensis
GTGGAAGAGAGAGAGCATGGAGGGAAAGACAGAAAGTGAACACGAGAAATGGGAAATGACAAGAGAAGAGAGAAAAAATTATATAGTATTTATATAAGTTGCTACGATGATGCCTTATATTTAGAATATCACTGTAACAAAAAGTTACTTTAGAAGCATATAACATATTCTGTTGGAGTATAATTTTTGTCTTTGGTTAGTTAAATTTTAGTTATTTTGGAGTTTTACATGTTCTGTTTGAGATGCTCTTAGCAAAATGTAATGCCAAAAAGGGTATTGGATTGTAGTATATAACATATAATATTGTTATTAAAACCTATGGATTTGGTCCATTTGGATTGGATTAGTTATAACGAACATTTGGTTGTGGGTACTTTTTTTAGAACATATTTGTCTTTAAGTACTACATCTAGACTTATACTTTATTAAATCCACTTTTTCATTAGATTATTGTCGATAAGTACACATTTCAAAAGTGCATAACTAATTTGTAGTTTTTATGTTTCCAATATCAAGATATTAGATTTAAGACTTTTAATATTCCTTTGATGTTGTCTACTGTTTTGAATTTTAAAATTTCAAATGAAATTAATATTTTATTATCATCTTCTACGAAAGTATTTTTTATTCCCAAGTTCATTATTCACCAGTTCAAGAATATCCCGTTATCTCCCATTATTATATTAACTTCTTCACCAATTCCGTCTTTCCCAGAAACTGCAATCAAATGGGACGTCGTTAACCTGTGAGTATTCAAAGTTTGAATGTTATGTTGTTCAGCATCTCCAAGAAATTTTTGGAATTCTGGAACATAAAATTTTTGGATATATGTAATTTAATGCTTGAAAATTTTTAGAAACATGATTTTGTGTTGTAAATATCATATTTTCAATGTTGATGAAATCCTATCACAACCTATGTTTAATCTATTTTTTCATTCCGAAAAGAAAAATGAAATCCCATTCTAAATTTTTTTCAAGATTGGAACTAATTTTTTTTAAACTTCGGCCTCACTATTTTCATTAAGACTTTTATTATTCTGGTCATCGACGAATTATGGAACATGAAATTTTTGGTAGTCACATTAATTATGGAACATGAATTCTGTAATATTAAATTTTCAAAAATTTCGTTGTGGGAATTTGTTGTTGATTTTCTGTTAATTTCAAATTTAAGGTCATGCAAGGAATGATCATGCTATTATGCAAATATGTTCTTGAGACATTGGTTATGAGATGTTCGGGTTCTATCAAGTTTTGATTTCATTTTGCGTGGCGTTTGTGAGAAATGAGATGAGCTGAGAAATTTGGTTGTGCGCATATCATATTCAATTCCAGGTCATCTAAATTGTTCCCTACAAAGTGATGATGACATGAAGAACATGTTTGAACGAGTATGTTTTATTAATGTCAATCACATTGATCTGAGGGTGTATGTGTGCAATGATGCTTCAAGCATTGTGTTTGATAATAAGTTGCTTGAAGATGTACATATTTTTTAAGACAGGGGTTGAATCTGAGGTTGATTTGCTTCCTCATTTTTGTTCCCATACTGAGAAAGTTCTTTTAACATCTGGGTGGGCAAAGGAAATCAAGTATGAAGGTCAAAATTTTGAAGGTGGTATTACCCATTTTTGGACTGCTCTATGCAAATACACAGTTGAGGTTGAGTTTAAGTTCAATTAGGTGAAGAATTGTAAGACTAGAGTTGTTGCGGAATGTGCGTCGAAGTACCCCACAGGATGCAGGTGGCATGTCATTGCTACTCTTTAAAAGGTGACTGATTTCTTTTACATAAGTAAACTACGAAACAAATACACTTGTAGAATAGCTCTATGCACAACCCAAACAAGAGGATGTCTTCCAATTTGATAACATATCTAATTGTTGTCAATGTCCGTAAAAACACAAAAACTCGTCCAACTGATGTGGTTTGTGATTTTTCGTTTGTCATATGATCTTACAATATCATATTACCAAGCATGGTTAGGTGTGGAATTTTGGGGATTATTCTTTGTCTGACGATCAGCTACATTGGTATGTCGATGAGGCAAATAATACAAATTCCGGTAGTCATATAGTGCTTGATTGTGATCAAATATCTAACCATTTCTATAGATTATTTGTATCATTCAAGGCGTGCATTGATGGGTTCAACTACTGTCGACCTATTTTGTTTATTGATGGAACCTTCCTTAAAGGAAAGTACAAAGAAAATATTCTTTCATTCATTGGAAAAGATGGAAATCAAGGTATATTTTATTTTATTTTATATATATATATTTTCAAACTGTCATTGTATGTTGTCATTCTTTTTTGTAATTGAATCTTTATAATGTCTCTATTTTTTTTTTTGGTTGAATCTATATGCTATCACTCTACTTGGCAAGTTTATTCCCTTCAACATATGTGGTGGTCAATTCAAAGAATGAGACTAATTGGCATTAGGTCTTTAAAAAATTGTAGGAGGTTTTGGATCTTGAGCGAGAGCGTACATTTGTTCTGACCACAATGCTGGGCTCATGGAAACTATGTCAAAGGGTTTTTCGAGATGCCACTGATTAAGCCTAAATAGTGCATATTTATCCTATCATTTGTGGGTTAATTGTCACAAGTATGGACTTAATTGTATGAGATTAATGCTATATTTGATTCTATCATGATTTAATTGGTGTTTGCTTATTTTGCATGCAAAATGACAAAATAAGAAGGTAAGAAGGCAAACAAGAGAATGGATGACACAAAGAAAGGGAGAACATTGAAAACAAGTGATCTAAAGACCACGTCCGGACGCCATTTATCTAAGTCAGGACATAGGGTTTTGCATCAGAGAAACAATTGCAAGGACTCTCAGCTTCTCACGTCTAGACGAAACTTTGATCACGTCCGGACACGTATGAATTTAAGATTTGCGTCCGGACGTCACTTAACCCAGTTCCAGATCCTTGTCCTCATTCCTAGCCTATCAGAGAGCTCGATGACAGACAACTTGGGTCATCTTCCCCGATTTGGGAAAGTACTCACTGTATTTTTTAACCTCTTTTGTGGAAGTTTTCCAGATTTGGAAGCTTTCTATTGTTTTCTTCTTTAATCTTTCTTTAATTTTGTGTTTTAGCCCTAATTAATGGCTGGCTAAATTCTTACACTAAGCTAAGAGAAAATTCAGTATACATTTGGGTATGTAATTAATCCTATGAGCTGTAATTGATATTTTTCTTTAATTTTTCAATTCATCTTATTTAACAAAAGCTTTCTCTCTATATAATCTCTTGAATTACTATGCTAAATGTGATGGAAACTTGAGATTCACTATGAGTAGAATAGCTAGATGTACATGCTTGGGTTGAATTGTTAATGATTCATCTAATTAGTTGATTTATATGAATTGAGATGTTTAATTGGTTAATTGCTTGATTTATCATTGACTTCGGACATGTTAAATGCTTGTAACTAACAATTGAATGTTTGGATTAATTTATATCAACTTATTGATTATATCTTAGAGAATTTCCTCATTAATCATTGATAAATCCTCCAACTGAGTTCATTCCCTAGTTGTTTCGCAATTGAGATTAGAAATTAGGATTAATTTACTACTCAATTGTTATTGAAGAAGTATCCAATCCCTTTGCATTTTTCCAAATCATTTACTCAAACTATTTAAGTTTATTTGTTTTAAGATTCAACTACCAAATCAATCTTTCTCAAACACACAACATATTTTCTTTTATTAAATCTTTTTCACTTTAAAATCCCCATCTCCCTATGGTTTGACCTTGGACTCTATCAAGAATTCCTACTTGCTTGACACCTACATTTG
The DNA here is from genome assembly GCA_963454935.2 of Ilex paraguariensis. NCBI lineage: Eukaryota > Viridiplantae > Streptophyta > Magnoliopsida > Aquifoliales > Aquifoliaceae > Ilex > Ilex paraguariensis. The sequence continues at coordinate 327,620 of CAUOFW020006580.1, forward strand.
GGTTTACAAATTCCAAAGCGAACCAAGTTTTTGGCACTGTTGCTAAGGAGGAGGCGTGATTGAGGAGTGATCCATCAACATTCGAGGTTTGCTCAGTTTTTGCATAAATGGAGATTGGGTAAATTCTTTCCACTTTTACATGCTCGTTATTTAATTTTCTTGCATTTTATTTTCTTTTGCTACTTGTGTTGGGTATTTTGCATGAACTCTTGACATAGAGAAATTGGTGAAAGGTTGATTAGGGAGGATTTTGACTCATTATTTAGAGATTTGTTTGACACACCCCCATGAGCACATACATATCCTATGATGGCACAAAATCACTCAATAGGTCAAAACTCTTTCCTACCAACACAAGCGGACTTGCTGAGGGATGATGCTATGAGTAATCATGGTGACAATGAGGACTACGAGGAAGTGAACAATAGGTGTGCTAATGTGAATGACAATACTGCTAGAACATTGAGAGAGTATTTGAATCCTGCCCATCACGCTACACCTTCATGCATTATTTTTTTCGTGCAAGCTCATCATTTTGTCTTTAAACTGAGTATGATTGCATTGTTGCCTAAATTTTATAGTTTAGATTCTGAAAATCTCTACCTTCATATTTGTCGTTTTGAGGAGGTTTGTGCCACATTCCAAGACTTGACAGCTATGAAGGGTATAATTTGTTTGAAGTTTTTTCCTTTCTCTCTAAAGGATAAGGAAAAAAATGGTTAAACTTCCTTAGACCAAGGTCTATTGGAACATGGTGGGAAATGCAAGAAGAGTTCCTTAAAAAGTGTTTTCTAACTCAGAAATCAAAGACTTTAAAGCGACAAATCAAGAATTTTTCTCAAAGAGACAATGAAATATTTTACCAATGTTGGGAGAGGTTCAAGGAATTACTTGCGTCATGCCCTCACCATGGATATGAAAGTTGGTGGATTATAAGTTTTTTCTATGAGGCTTTGTCTTCCCAAATGAGACAATTTGTGGAAATGATGTGTAATGGAAAGTTCATGGCTAAAGAACCGGAAGAGGCTTTTGATTACTTTGATTCCTTAGCCGAGAGTGCCCAAGCTTGGGACACTCAATCCCTTGATTCAAAGTCTAAAACCTCAAATGCACCACTAGGAGGGGAAAAGTATCAATTGAAGGAGGAGGATGACTTGAATGCAAGGATTGTAATTTTAGATAAGAAAATTGAGGTCATGGAGATGAAAAAGATGAAAAAGGTTCCAACCGTGTCTTAAGAGGAGTTTTGTTCAATTTGTGAGATCAAAGGGCATTCAACTAGTGATTACCCTATGATCCCCGCTTTGAAGGAGGTGTTGAGTGATCAAGCCAACGCGTGAATGTCTTTTCCAAGCTCTATAACAACCTTTACTCAAACACTTATAATTCGGGAGGGAAGGCACACCACACTTTTAATTGGAGGAATGATAATGTCACACAACCACCTCCTTCCCAACCATCTCCTCAAGGGTCATCCAAATTTGTTCCTTATGCTCCACCTCCCAAGAAGACTTTGGAGGATACTATGCAACAATGCATTTCTCGCCAAGCCCAATCATACTCAAACCACCAAACCCTTGGCCAATTGACCCAAAATTTCACTCAATAACAACAATGATATCCGGAATACACTTACCAAGTTGACTATAGCCCCATGCCAACAAGAAAAAGAGAAATTTCCAGCACAACCTCATCCAAATCCACAAGGTCAATTCCAAGTGGGGGTTTCCTCTTGCACACTGGAAATCACCAAAGAACAAGTTCAAGCTATCACCACCCTTAGGAGTGGAAAAGTGATTGATAAAAACATTTCCAAAAAGACTCAAGATCCTAAAGAGAGTGAGAAAAATACTAGGGAGGATGATAGTCTTGATCATTTTGAACCCACAGTTGAAGATGTTCCTAGTGAACCACCTAAGTATCCTATACCTGCACTTTTTCCTCAAAGGTTGATTCTACCACCAAAGAGCAATATGAATTTGGAAATTTTTGAGGTGTTCAAACAAGTCAAGATTAATATTCCATTGCTAGATGCCATCAAGCAAATCCCATCATATGCTAAATTCTCGAAAGACTTGTGTATCATCAAGAAAAAGTTAAATGTTCAAAAGAAAGCCTTTTTAACTGAACAAGTGTCATCCATCATCTAACATAATACCCCTCTAAAATAAAAAGATCCCAGTTGTCCCACCTATTGGAACAAAAATCCTAAGAATCATTGATAGCACGTATGTATCGAAGACAAAAAAATTTTCTTTCAAACCCTATAAGGCGGAATTAGGGTTTACCTTTGAGATCGCTCTGAATTTATCTTGTCTTAGCACAAATACAAAAACTAACAACAAACATGGAAGACAGCTCGACGAACCTCATGGCCTTTTGACATATATTCACAAACGTCAAAATTCAAATGCAGTGTGGGCTACAAGAACCGCCAAACTTCTACTCTCTCTCTTACCCTCTCTAAATATCGTGAGTAATGAATTGATGCTGATTTAGAGAGTCTAGAAGTCTATATATAGGCTACAATAGACACCCTAAGGAGAAATAAGGACTGCACTTCCAATGAACTTAGGATTTCTATGTTCAATGCAGAACAAACATCCTACACCCATTAATAATAAGTTAGTCCACTAAAAATTTATTATTGATTTCTTGAACCTTATCTCAAAATTATATTCAATCTTCTTATTATTATATGCTTAATAATCTCTCAACGTTTTAAGATTAATAGATGTTCATCAATTAAATAAATTAATGACAATTATATTAATTTACTTCTTTTATTCCTTGAGACCTTACCACTCAACTTATTTGTCATGTTGGATGATTAAATCCACCTGTAGGATTTGACATTGATAGAACTTATGAGTTTCCTCAAGAGGACATCATCAAACCATTTAAATACCAGAACGTGGTTTTCTTTAATAATTAATTTCACTATACAAATAATATCATCTCTCAATTCACTAACCATATTGACTCAATATGAATATTACTTTTTGATGAATTAAAGTGAAAATCATTATGTGCATGTGACAATTAAATATTTTGGGATTAAGAACATAAGCAATCATAATAATCATTAGGTATATATTATCTTATTGAATCAGTAAAAGATAATAATCTCAACATAAGTCTGTTCAATACACAAAATGTACTAGCGCAATAATCTGAGAGATCAAACAGTCTCCTATAGTCAAGACAAAGTATGCCAGAATATTACATTACAACCATATTGATGGTATGTCCAATTCCATCTAGGATTGTGAACCTATACTCATATTATACAAGGATCCGATAATGTGGTCTTCTGTACATATGCTGAACTCTACATACTAGATTATCTACAATGTAAAATATCAGACACACATGCATACCATATATTAAATATAATGTAAATATTTTGCCCACATAGATTCTTAATAAAATGGAAAGAATAAACTTCTATTAATTAATAAAACGAGTTTCATTACAAAAAGTAAGCTTTTAGTATACAACTATCAATTCTCCCACTTATACTCAAAGTCATGTTGTCATACATCTAACTCTCATTCCCCGCACATGACTATCAAAAGTTTTTGCTGGTAAGATTTTTTGTGAAGGGATCTGTCAGGTTGTTTACTGATACAATCTTGGTCACCACTACATCACCCCTTCCCACGATATCTCGTATAAGGTGATATTTGCACTCAATGTGCTTCCCCTTCTTATGGGTTTGTGGCTCCTTTGAGTTAGCAACCACTCCACAATTGTTACAATAAAGTGTAATAGTCGATTTTATCGAATGTACCACTTCTAAATCCATTAGGAAGTTTCTAAGTCAAACTACCTCTTTGGCTGCTTTAGAAACCGCCACATACATGACCTCCATGGTGGAATCAAGCAATACAAATTGCTTGATGCTTCTCTAACTTGTGGCTCCACCTCCTAGAGTAAACACATATCATGAAGTTGACTTTCTAGAATCCCTATCTGACTGAAAATCAAAGTTTGTGTACCTGATGGGTACTAGACTATCTGCCTGGTAAACTAACATATAATCTATTGTCTTTTTCAGGTACTTGAGAATATGCTTTACCATAGTCCAAAGTTCTTGCCCATGGTTAGACTGATATCTACTAACCATGCCAACAACAAAACAGATGTTTGGTCTGGTGCAAAGTATAGCATACATGAGACTTCCCACTACCGAAGCATAAAAAACTAATTTCATGCACTCTATCTCTTCAGGTGTCCTAGGAAACTGCTCCTTTGATAGAGAAAATCCATGTATGAAAGGAAGAAATCCTTTTTTGGATTTTTTTCATTCTATAACAGGCTAGAATGGTATCGATATAGGTAGTTTGAGATAAGTCTATCATCCTATCTTTGTGATTTCGCATAAGCTTGATTCCAAGAATGTGGCTAGCCTCTCCTAGATCCTTCATATCGAACTGATTGGATAACCATACCCTAACAAAAGATAACACCCCCACATAGTTTTTGATGAGCAATATATCATCCACGTAAAGTACTAGGAACACCACCACATTTTCGTCATGCCTTTTATACACATAGGACTCGTCTGGACATTGATCAAAACCATAAGATTAATAGTCTGATCAAAATGAATGTTCCAAGATTTAGATGTCTGCTTAAGTCCATAAATGGATCTCTTAAGCTTGCACACTAGATGTTCTTGGCTCTTTGCTACGAATCCATCTTGTTGTACCATATAGATACACTCGTCAAGATTCCCGTTAAGGAACGATTTCTTAATGTCCATTTTCCAAACTCATAATCAAGATGAGCTGTAATGAATAAGAGAAGCCAAATCGATTTTAGCATAGCTGCTGGCGAAAAAGTCTCCTCACAATCGATTCCCTCTTTCTGAGTTAACCCTTTCGCAACAAGCCTTGTCTTAAACTTTTCCACCTTATCATATAATCCTCTTTTCCTTTTATAGACCCACTTGCACCCAATGGGTTTTATCCAATCGGGTAGTTCTACAAGTTTCCAGACATGATTGGTGTACATGGACTCCATCTCAGATATCATTGCCTTTTGTCAAAGTTCTACATCTTTTTCTTAGAGTGCTTCATTGTAGGTCCAAGGATCAGCATTTTGTTCCTTAGGAATCCTGTCAAAAGACTTTTCCCAGAACATATGTCGTTCAGGTTGATGAACAACCCTCCCACTATGACGAGGCACAACCTATATATGTGTATCATTAGTAATATCTTGTGCAGGTTCTGCACGAGTATCGATATTCCTCCCACTATGACAAGGCAATGGGATATCGTCTACTCTTTCATGTGATGTCTTTGCTTGTATAGTTGGTATTGAAGAAGTATTCTCTGATCTATCTCCTCTTAACTCCTCGAGATCAATTCTACTCTTAGGCTTGTGATCTATCACATAGTCTTTTTCTAAGAGTCGAGCATTGGTGCTAACAATGACCTTCTGATCCCTAGAATTGTAGAAAAGACCACCTTTTGTTCCTCTTGGATACCCTATAAACAAGCAGACTTATGTTCTTGATTCCAACTTATCCGTGTTCTCTTTTAATACGTGTATTGGATTCCCCCAAATTTGAATGTGCAGCAAACTAGTCTTACGCCCAGTCCACAATTTTATGGGAGTGGTAGGTACTGACTTAGATGGTACCAAGTTCAGAATGTATGCCACATTTTCCAAGGCATATCCCCAAAAATAATATGATAAAACTGAATAATTCATCATAGATCTCACCATATACATAAAAGTTATATTCCTTATTTTTGCCACACCATTTTATTATGTTGTGTGAGGTGCAGACAACTGGGATATAATCCCTAAACTCTCCTAAGAGATACTCGCCACCACGAGCAGATTGTAATGTCTTGATACACTTGCCTTGACTCTTCTCCGTGTCAGCCTTAAACACTTTGAATTTCTCATAGCATTCAAACTTACGGTGCATCCAATTTTTTTTTTTTACAGCGCATCAAATAAATGTACCCATACCTTAAATAATCATCAATAAAAGTGATGAAATATTCAAAGCCTCTTCTAGCTTGGATAGTCATGGATCCACACAAATCAGAATGAACCAATTCCAACGAATCCTTGGCTCTATAGCCGTTGGCTATAAAGGGCCTCTTGGTCATTTTACCTTCCAAGCAAGATTCACAGAGTAGAAGTGCCTCCACTTCCAATGAACTCAATGATTCATTTGCAACCAGTCTTTGAATCCTCCTTAAGTTAATATAACCTAGGCGTAAGTGCCAAAGATACATTTGGTTCATTTTAGAAGGTTCCTTTCTCTTACATGATGAGGTACTAGTATTATTCAATTCAGTTATTTACAATATAGGTGAGATAGGATTAACAATATAAAGATCATCCACCAATGAACCAGAACAGATAAAATGATTATTATGCTTAATAACCACAAAGTCATTAAAATAAATATTATATCCATCTCTAACTAATTTAGAAACCAAAACTAAGTTCCTTCTAATATTTGGTGCATAAAGACAATCTCTTAAAATTAAAATTCAATCTCCACCAAAACATTAATGAAAATCTCACATTGCAATTGTTGCCACTCTCGCAGCATTGCCTATATACAGATAAATCTCCCCATCACTAAGTTGTTTGGTTTCCTGGAACCCCTGCAAGTATTTGTAGACATGATTAGTGGCTCCTGTATCTACATGCCAGGTATCGGTAGATGACATCGCTAAACATGATTCAACAACTAGTGAGATTTACCTGGATTGTTCATTCTAGAAAGGTAAATCGGACATTATTTTTTCTAGTGCCCTGACTAGTTACAGTGAAAACACTTGCCTTTAGGCTTTTTCACTACAACTTAAGGCGCCTTAACCTACTTTTGAGCCTTTTTCTTCTTCTTGTTGCCTTTCGACTTAGAATTTGAACTTTTCTCAATCATAATAAACGCGACCCTACTTCTAAAGTAGACACTCAGCTGTTTAGAGTTCCTTAAGAAGTTTCGACAAAGTATAAGAACACTTATTCATATTGTAATTCAGTCGAAACTACTTAAAGGACTATAGCAGAGATTGGAGTATGATATCAACCTGGGTTTCCCTGTCAATCTCAACTCCTAGGATATCCAACTCATTAAGGAGACTCATCATCTTTAGATAATGATCCCAACTGGTGTCCCTTTAGCTATATTTGTGTTTATCATATCTGTCATCGCCACTTGCCTAGCAGCATGATTTTGATCCCCAAACATATCTTTGAGGCTCAAAATCATGTCATAGGCGATGGCCATTGACTCATGTTGATGTTGCAGCACACTTGACATAGATGCCAAAATATAACACCGCATCATCTCATCAACCTTTATCCACCTCCGATAAACTAGGACATCCTCTTCGGTTGCCCCATCATCAGGTTCATCCGGATAGGGATTAACGAGCACAAATTTGTACTCCTCAGCAGTTAACACAATATCCAAGTTTCTTTTTTAGTCTATATCCTTTTATCCATCTAGTTTGTGTTCTTTAAGTACAACAGAAAGAAGATTGAATGAACCACCCATTTTAAAAAACCTAAAAATCACATAATTTAAAAATTATAATGGGCAAAATATAACAATGAATTCAAATTTAAATATGGTTTCCTCTACCAATATCTAAATGAATTCACCAACAGCCTGAAACACTGCGAATAGCATGCCCCGGTAGGGAATGATGTATACTATTCATCATTTGTCTAGGCAGGCCATTGCCTATTAATTTTACTATCTAGCCACTATACCATGACAAGTAAAAGTAAATAGCTAGCTTAGCTTTGGTCCTATAAACAACAGTAGTGACTCGGACAGAGATGATACAGTTATTTATAGCTAAGTGTATACCATTACTTAAGTTTGTGTCAATAGTTTCATAACGAGACCCTTTCAGGTGGAGAAGTGAGCTCATACTAGCAATTATCCAAAATTATCCCCATAGAAAGTTTGTACAGGTGATTCTGTAATTAATTTCATCGGATAGAGAGAAAGGCATTAGGCCAACAAGCAAAATTAATTACATCACCTACAAACCAGTAATAGAGATCATGGGATTTATACAAAATAAATTCCCTCTCTCACTTTGTTATTTAATATTTTGTGAGGGTTTTCAAAACATATCCATTATTTATTGACTTAAAATATAAGGATGTTTGTCATTCTTATAAAGATATCTGGGTCACATGAGGGTAATAGATATTTGCCAGTGGACTTCAAGTATGCTTTCTTTGGAGAAGATAACACATTTCCAGTAATCATTTCATCTCATCTTCATGAGTCTCAAGAGGGTAAGCTTCTCCAACTTCTTTTTAAGCATAAAATGACCATTGGATGGACCATTGCGGATATAAAAGGGATTAGCCCTCTTGTTTGCACTCATAAGATTTATCTAGAGGAGGATGCAAAACCTACAAGGGAAATGCTAAGGCGCTTGAGTCCAAACATGAAGGGGGTGGTTAGAAAAGAGTTGTTGAAGTTGTTAGATGTAGAAATCATTTACCCTATTGTGGATAGCAAGTGGGTGATTAGCAAAAAATATTGCATATTACGTATGCTTTTTATACCCTTTTTATACTTGCTTTGGTTGTAAAATTGTTGAGCAATGCAATTAAGCAAACAATTAATGATGTTGCTATGTGATTTTAGGTAAAGAGTTGATTATGATTTGAGTCAAGCCCCCATCGTAGTGCTTAAAGTCAATGGAGATGAGGGGGTGGCTTAACGGGAGGCTTGGAAGGTGAAGAATTCAAGAAAAAGGAAAATCAAGAGAAAACCTTCCAGAAGGTTTGCATATTGGACTGCCTATGCCCCTACGAAAACCTTTCGGAAGGTTTGACACATTGGATAGTATTTTCCTTTGCTTCTGCCTCTACCAAAACCTTCTGGAAGGTTTTGCATCGACCTTCCAGAAGGTTTTGCCCAAAAATGCTAGATGCCCTACAACTCAAGCTTTATCACTTGGGGTCCCACCTATGATTCTCCCCCTTGTCCTCTGACATCTCTTACATATATACATGCTGCCCTATACTTGAGGTTGGACTTTGGAGGCCAATGCATTAATGAGGAAGAGAGAGAAAGTGAATGCTGGGAAGTTGCAAGCTATGCTTATCCTAGCCTGTCCAAGCCATCAACTCAGCCCCCATTGATGGGAAGCCTCTCACACAGGTTACAGGACCTCCATGGATGAAAATTAGAGGCTTCTTGACATTTTTTTAGAGGATTATTCAGCATTTAGAGAGAGAAGCTCAAAGAGGAAGACATAGTTTTAGAAAGAGAAGTTGGATTTTTGTATTTGTTTTACCCATTTCGCTTGTTGTAAGCTAGAATACTCTTGTAATCTTCATTCAATACNAATAGATATTTGCCAGTGGACTTCAAGTATGCTTTCTTTGGAGAAGATAACACATTTCCAGTAATCATTTCATCTCATCTTCATGAGTCTCAAGAGGGTAAGCTTCTCCAACTTCTTTTTAAGCATAAAATGACCATTGGATGGACCATTGCGGATATAAAAGGGATTAGCCCTCTTGTTTGCACTCATAAGATTTATCTAGAGGAGGATGCAAAACCTACAAGGGAAATGCTAAGGCGCTTGAGTCCAAACATGAAGGGGGTGGTTAGAAAAGAGTTGTTGAAGTTGTTAGATGTAGAAATCATTTACCCTATTGTGGATAGCAAGTGGGTGATTAGCAAAAAATATTGCATATTACGTATGCTTTTTATACCCTTTTTATACTTGCTTTGGTTGTAAAATTGTTGAGCAATGCAATTAAGCAAACAATTAATGATGTTGCTATGTGATTTTAGGTAAAGAGTTGATTATGATTTGAGTCAAGCCCCCATCGTAGTGCTTAAAGTCAATGGAGATGAGGGGGTGGCTTAACGGGAGGCTTGGAAGGTGAAGAATTCAAGAAAAAGGAAAATCAAGAGAAAACCTTCCAGAAGGTTTGCATATTGGACTGCCTATGCCCCTACGAAAACCTTTCGGAAGGTTTGACACATTGGATAGTATTTTCCTTTGCTTCTGCCTCTACCAAAACCTTCTGGAAGGTTTTGCATCGACCTTCCAGAAGGTTTTGCCCAAAAATGCTAGATGCCCTACAACTCAAGCTTTATCACTTGGGGTCCCACCTATGATTCTCCCCCTTGTCCTCTGACATCTCTTACATATATACATGCTGCCCTATACTTGAGGTTGGACTTTGGAGGCCAATGCATTAATGAGGAAGAGAGAGAAAGTGAATGCTGGGAAGTTGCAAGCTATGCTTATCCTAGCCTGTCCAAGCCATCAACTCAGCCCCCATTGATGGGAAGCCTCTCACACAGGTTACAGGACCTCCATGGATGAAAATTAGAGGCTTCTTGACATTTTTTTAGAGGATTATTCAGCATTTAGAGAGAGAAGCTCAAAGAGGAAGACATAGTTTTAGAAAGAGAAGTTGGATTTTTGTATTTGTTTTACCCATTTCGCTTGTTGTAAGCTAGAATACTCTTGTAATCTTCATTCAATACACTTTAATCTCATTTATTGCAAGTGTATTTCAAGTTTAGTTACACATTCTAGATTCTACCATGTTTGTATTTAAGTTTTTTATCTCAAGCTTTTCAAATGGGTATTAAATGCACTTCTTTGTAGTTTAACTTTTGTTGCATGAATACAAGTTTCAATCTTCAATTCTTGACAATGTATCTTTACATTATGTATTTCTTTGCATTAAATATGAGTAGCTAAGCTTTAAGTTAGCTAATCCAAGGGATATTTCTTTTTGGTTATGCTAAATCAACTCTTTTTCATTCCTCCTCGTAGTGTAAGGTAGTTTGGTTTGACTAGGTTGAGTGTGGACGTGGTTGTGAGCTCTGATACACTATACACTTGTCACGGGGTATACTTGAGTCCTCACCTCCATTCTAGTCCCTCGCTTCCTACAAATCAATTAAACACCTAGGCACCATTGAAAGAATGTATGAGTTGATTTGGAATTTCCATTGGAATGACCTCTTCGGATTAGCCAATCTTATTTCCATTACATTTCATCAAGAACACAACTCACCAAAACACAAATTCACAAGATTTTACACTTTTTCATTTTCAAAAAATCACTTTCACATAATTCAACCTTCTTTCCATGAGGAGACGACCTTGGAATATCCATTCTAAGTAAAACACAACAATTAAAAGTCTTTCTACGCTTGGGGAACACTTTTGCATACACAGACACATTTCATTCACACACACATTTTTCCATTTCTTGCATGATATTTGAGGGAGAGTGACACTCATCTAACCGTACAAGACACATCCACATTACCGGAATCATGCTCGGAGATTAGGAACGACGGAACAAATCAAGTAGTGGGTAAGTCCCACTCAAGTGGTTCCTAAGAAATCCGGTGTGACGGTGGTCTCTAATAAAAATAATGAACTTGTCCCCACTAGGGTCATCACTAGTTGGAGGATGTCTAGAGATTATAGGAATCTTAACACCGTCACTAGAAAAGAGCAATTTCCTCTTCTGTTCTTGGATCAAATTCTTGAAAGAGTTGCATCTCATCTTTAATATTGCTTTCTTGATTGTTAATCTGGATATAACCAAAAAGAAATTGCTCTCTAGGATCAAGAGAAAACTATATTTACATGTCCCTTTGACACATTTGCCTATAGGAGAATGTCCTTTGGCTTCTGAAATGCACCCGCGACCTTTCAACTGTGCATGCTAGGTATATTTAGTGACATGGTAGAGCATTTTCTTGAGGTGTTTATGGATGATTTTACTATCTTTGGAGATTCATTTGATGATTGTTTGACTAATCTTGAGCAAGTTTTGATTAGATGTGAAATGAAAAATCTTGTGCTTAATTGAGAAAAGTGTTACAAGAAGGCATTGTCCTTGGGCATATCATTTCTTCCGAAGGCATCCAAGTGAATCGAGCCAAGATTTATTTGATTTCTAAATTGCCCATTCCCAAATCCATTAAGGATGTTAGATCATTTTTAGGACATGCTGGGTTTTATAGAAGGTTTATCAAGGATTTTAGTCTCACTTCACGACCTTTGTGTAATTTGTTTGGAAAAGATATTGCATTAGAATGGAGTGAGCAATACCAAGAGGCATTTGAGAAACTAAAGTGCATGCTCACTTACGCCCAAATCATGCAATCACTCGATTGAGGCCTTCCATTTGAGTTGATGTGTGATGCTAGCGATTAAGTCGTAGGGTAGTGCTAGGCCAAAGGAAAGATAAAAAGTTCCATGTGATTTATTATGCTAGCCGCACATTAAATGATGCTCAAATAAATTACTCTTACTGCAAAAAAAGAGTTGTTTGCAGTAGTGTTTGCATTAGGTAAATTCCGTTCTTATCTTGTTGGCTCACCAATTGTTGTTTTCATAGATCATATCGCTCTTAAGGACCATTTGACCAAGATGGATGTCAAACCCCAATTGTTATGATGGATTTTATTGTTGCAACAATTTGATCTCACCATCAAGGACAAAAAAAGGGTAGAAAATGTGGTAGCAGACTATTTATTGAGGCTTGTGAGCGATGTGGTCATTGAATTAACCCCCATGAATGACACTTTTTTGGATGAACAATTGTTTATTACATCTTTCTTACATTGGTATGTTGACCTTGTAAACTTCCTTGTCATAGGTGAAATACCCAAGCATTGGATTGCTCAAGAAACGAGTAAATTCTTAGTGGAGGCTTGCAACTTCTTTGAGGATGACCCTACTTGTTCAAATATTGCCCAGATCAAATCATCCAACGATGTGTCATCCCCAATGATGAGGTAACAAATGTTATTACATTTTTTCATACGGAAGCTTGTGATGGTCATTTTCACATCATAAAACCACTGTAAAGATTTAGCAATATGAATTTTATTGGCCTATTTTGTTCAATGATGTTTTTGATTTTGTAAATGTTGTGAGCGTTGTCCAAGGTTTAGGGGAATAACCCGAAGGAATATGATTCCTCTAAATCCCATTTTAATAATTGAAATCTTTGATTATTGGGGGATAGATTTTATGGGCCCTTTCCCCCCATCATTTGGACATGAATGTATCTTAGTGGCGATAGACTATGTCTCTAAATGGGTGGAGGCAATACCATGTCGAAAAATTGATAGCAAAAAGGTTTTGAAATTTTTGAAGGAAAATATCTTTTTATGATTTTGTATCCCTCGAATCATGATAATTTATGGGGTTCACATTTTTGCAACCGACCTTTTGAAATGTTGATGCATAAATATGGTGGCACCCATAAGGTTGCGACTCTCTATCACCCATAAACAAGTGGGCAAGCCGAGCTTGCCAATAGGGAAGTAAAGCATATTCTTGAGAAGACAATAAACTTGGACCAAAAGGATTGGTTTGTGAGGTTAACTGGTGTTCTATGGGCTAATAGGACTACTTACAAGACTTCCCTTGACATGTCATCTTATAGATTGGTATCTGGTAAGCTTGCCACTTATCTATGGAGTTAGAGAAATATAGCTTTTTGGGCCATTAAGTCATTTAATTTTAGCTTGACAATGCGAGCTCAATAAGGAAATTGCAATTGAATGAACTTGAGGAACTCCAGAATGAAGCAAATGACAACTCTAGAATTAGTAAAGCAAGGATGAAAAGTTTTCATGACAAGCATATCTTGAGAAATCTTTTGAACTATCTCATAAAGTCTTCCATTACAATTCTAGATTTCATTTATTTCCTAGAAAATTAAGGTCAAGATGGACTGGTCCATTCATTGTTAGAGAAGTGTTTCCCTATGGGGCTGTTGAGGTTGAAAATGTCAAGAATGAGAATGTTTTCAAGGTGAATGGCCAAAGGTTAAAACCATTTTTGGAGGGTGTGGTTCGAGAAGTGGAATCCATTGAGTTGGTGGATCCCCACTATGAGTAATCTTGTCAAACATCTCAATTCTTGTACATATGTGTTTTATTTCTAATTTCTTGTTTTAGTTTTGTTGTCTTTAGATTGGCATAATTGAGAATGAGGCATAGTCTTTCCATTATACTTGAGCATTTTTATTTGAATTTTTCTTTGATTGATCATATATTGAGGACAATGTCATGTTTAGGTTGGGGGAGAGATCACAATTTATGTGATATTGTTTTTGTTTGCTAGTTTATTGCATGAATTTTTAGATGTTTAGATTTTTTTGATTGTTAGCTAAGTGTGAAGGTTTGAGTAATTTTGAGGAATTTGAAGGGAAGAAAATTTTATAAGGGTTAGGGGTGTGTTATTGGGGATCAAATTTTTTTCTAAGTGTTAAAAACATTGCTCTTAGAATCCTAAGTCTGGACTTAAAAAGAACAAGTTTAGACGTCATTTCATCAGGAAATGAGAGAGCAGTTTAGAAGGCCACGTCCGGACTTCACTTTAGTCACGTCCGGACGAAGTCTGAAAAACAAACAGTGTCCGAAAGTCACTTTAGCCATGTCCAAACGTGTGTCCAATGTCCCCAACTACCTATTTTTAATACGTCTAGACGTCATTAAGACCACCTGCAAACGCGATTTTTCAAATTTGTCTATTAAAGAAGGATGTCTGAACTTCATTTGCAAACGTCAGAATTCTCTTTCTCTCATATTTTCCTTTCCTTCACGCTCTGGCCCCTGGTTTTATTCTTTTACCAATATGACACCACCCAAGTGGCCCCGTACATCCACATCCACATCCACATCATAGCCTAACCCTAATTTTGATAGAGCCCGATTCGTCTCATATGATTCTAGCCATGGATTCTTAGACCATTTTGAGTCGATACCCATTCCACTTGAGTGGCCTGTCCAACTAGTTGACTTTGATATGTTGGGAATTAGGGAGATAATGGTGCCCATGCATTGGACACCATTTATCGAGATGAGCTGGGAGGCTGTCCCTATTGTTGTGAAAAGTTCTACTACAATGAGTAGTGGGACGCCCAGATTAGAGGATTGAGGATGTGGGTCAAGGGGCAAGGATTGACAGTACTAGCCACCGACATTGTTGAGGTGGCAAAGCTAGAGCAGGCCAGAGTTCCTCAGTCGTAGTTCCCTTCTTATCTCGTGGACCTATTTGAGGTGGCACGATTACTATTGGGTAATCCGAACTATGTTTGGAACCCAACGACAGATAGACTCTTGGACCAAGGAGCCCTGATTAAGCCTAAATAGTGCATATTTATCATATCATTTGTGGGTTACTTGTCACGAGCATGCACTTACTTGTATCATATTAATGCTATATTTATTTCTATCATGATTTAATTAGTGTTTGTCTATTTTTCAGGAAAAATGACAAAATAAGAAGCCAAGAAGACAAACATGGAAATGGATGGCACATAGAAAGGGAGAACATTGAAGAAAAGAGCTCTGAAGCCTACGTTCAAACATTATACGACCAAGTCCGGATGTGGGGTTCTGCATCAGAGAAAGAATTGCAAGGACTCTTAGCTTCTCACGTCTAGACAACACTTTGATCATGTCCAGATGAGTGTGAATTTAAGATTCGCTCCTGGACGTCACTTTACCCACATCCGAATGCGTGTCCTCATTCCTAGCCAATCAGAGAGCTCGATGACAGATGGCTTGAGTCAACTTCCCCGTTTTGGGAAAGTATCCACTGTACTTTTTACACCTCTTTTGTGGAAGTTTTTCAGATATGGAAGCTTTCTTTAATTTATTCTATAATCTTTTTTTAATTTTATGCTTTAGTCCCAATTAATGGTTGGCTAAACTGATTCACTAAGGCTAGGAGAAAATTCAATATACATTTGGGTATGTAATTAATCCTTTGAGCTTTAATTGTTCATTTCATCTAATTTAGTAAAGCTTTCTCTCTGTATAATCTCTTGAATTACTATGCTAAATGTGATGGAAACTTAAGATTCCTTGTTAGTGGAATAATTAGACATTCATGCATGAGTTGAATTGTTAATGATTTCATCTAAATAGTTGATTTATGTGAATTAAGATGCCTAATTGGCTAATTGATTGATTTATTATTGACTCCGGGATGCTAAATGCTTGTAATTAACAATTGGATGTTTAGATTCATTTAGAGTAGCTTATTGATTATATCTTTGAGAATTTCCTCGTTAATCAATTATAAATCCTCCAATTGAGTTCACTCCCTAGTTGTTTCTCAATTGAGCTTAGAAATTAGGATTAAATTATTACCCAATTGTTATTGAAGAAGTATCCAATGCCTTAGTGTTTGTCACAAATCATTTTCTCCAATTATTTTTGTTTGTTTGTTTTAAGATTCAACTACCAAATTAATCTCTCTCAAACACACAACAGATTTTCTTTTATTAAATCTTTTTTCACTCTAAAACTTCCATCTCCCTATAGTTTGAACTTGGGCTCCACCAAGAAATTACTACTTGCTTGACACCTACACTTAGGTTTACATCTTTCGAAGTGAAGGAAGCTCTTTTGGAGAGATATCGGATACTCAATCTGATATCCACATCTCATTGGTTGCCTCAGATGCACAACAATGAGGTGTAACCATATCACACCTGAATTATCCACGCCATTGTCACAGGTCTATCCATTGACCTTCCCTCTTATATGCTGTCAGACATTAGACTTGGGGTAGAGTGGACCGGCAAGATGTCACTACCATTTCCCAGGTTGGTCGTTGCCTTGTGCTGATGTGCTGGGGTGGTGATTGACCCCATTTATCTGAGGACTCCTAGAGTTACAGAGATCAACTATGGGATGATCCTCAAGAGTCAAATAGTGATTGATGCAGATAGGGGAACACATCCATCTAAACCTACTGAGATGGGAGACATCAACAAGTTCTTCGATCAGGTAGCGTAGTTGGATCCTTTTGATGCGAAGGCCGATCCCCGCACTGACTTCCAGCTACTCTTTGAGATCCTTAGAAGGATGGAGAGGTGGGATGCGGAGATAGCTAAGATTAGGCAGCTTCTGACGGGCAGAGGACGTGGCCGAGCTTGAGCTAAAGGAGGTCGTGGCAGTGGCAGTGGTGGGGCTGGAGCTGGAGCTGAAGTTGGTGGTGGTGATGATGTAGTTAAGCCTGAGGGATAGGGCTTAATCTCCTTAGTTTCTTTTATGAGTCCCATGTTTATGATTTCGTGTTCATGTATGCTTTCTTTTTATGTTTCAGTAATGTTTTAGTCTATGTTAGGAATAGTTGATCAAAGATTATGATAGTGATGTGTAGGCTTAATCAAACCATCTTTTGTTATCTTGTATACACGTTTTGTGATATATATAGATGGTTACTATTTAGTTTTAGCAACTATTTTACTTTATGTGTTAATCAGTGAATATCTTAATAATAATTTTATGTGCAAATGACAATCACAATTAGAGAATAATAAGTTAAGCTTGAGATTTGCAAATGTTTAAACAATAGATGGAACCCATTTCTACATGTTTGTATCTCATGTAGTGTTGCTATGAAAACTCAATCCTTGTGCACATCTCCGCTGTACTAGATTGATAGTTCATTAGATGCCTTGCCTCTAAAACTAGAGACAAATAGTAGAGATGAAAGGGCCTTATAGAGTTTTGAGCTTATTCATTGTTCAAGTTTTTATGGCATACTCATTGATTAATTATTTTTTCCGCTATTTCCTTGAATTGTCTCTTTATTTTTGAATTGATCTCATATTTTGCTTTGCAAATGCTCATTGATTGCATATAACTCTAAGTTTTTAGATTGTGATCCTCATTTGTACTATGAAATTATTATTTTGATATTCATTAACATTTGATTTTTGTGGGTAACATCACTGTAAACCCTCAGGAGACTACACTCATCCACTATGAATCACCTAGAGTTTAAAAGGCTTGTTGCATGTGTTAAATGCAATCGTGAGTCCTACAAAAATGGACATCTATATGTATATTAGTTCATTTTCTTAATTTTGCTTCTTCCTAGGGACTAGAATGCTAGGTTACGGAGTATGATTAAGCCCAAAAAGTGCATATTTATCCTATCATTTGTGGGTTAATTATCACAAGTATGGACTTAACTATATGAGATTAATACTATATTTGATTCTATCATGATTTAATTGGTTTTTGCTTATTTTACAAGTAAAATGATAAAATAAGAAGGCAAAACATGGGAATATATGACACAAAGGAAAGGAGAGCATTGAAGAAAAGAGCCCTAAAGACCGCATCCGAACATCATATGACTAAGTCTAGACATGGGATTCTGTATCAGAGGAAAATTGCATGGACTCTCAACCTTTCATGTCCAGACGACACTTCGTGACCTTATTCTACAACTTTCCCTTTCCCCAATGAAAATGCAAGGCAAATGGGGAAAAAATCTGATTTTTCCCATTTATATACTCTTCCATACTTGACTCACAATGCTCCACATGTCACCTTTTGGTTGGTTGAAAATCCTAGAGAGCCAATCACTATGCGACACATATCCAATTGGATAACGTTCTTTAAAATTTCTAGATCATTTATATTGGGAGTCCCGCGAATATATTCAAGTTCCTCGTTTTACATGAAAATTTCAACTATCTTAGAATTTAATGACATTTGACTAGTTAACTCGATTTCGCAAGATGAATCAAATGGTGGGGTCCATTTTGTCATCCGAGTTAATTAAAATTTCAAATTTTTAACTCACACTTAAACAACTTAATTACTGTATTATCCCTTTAATTAAGATTTTAATTTTCCCAAGTTTTACATTAGGGACACTATTTGGTGAAAAATGTAATAAGCACTATATTTCCAAATTCAAGCATAATATTTCACATTTCCCAATTTTTTAAGGATCTTGTGTTCATAGTGTCAATATATTTTTCATTAAATTATTGTCACTATTTCCTATCACTCTTTGGTGACACTATTTGCATGACAATATTTTGTGTCTCTCTCTTTTGGTGGCACTTTTTGATGGCAATATATATTGCCATTATTTGGGTTCAATCTATTGGAAACACTATTTGGGCACTATTTCCACTGATTGGTGCCACTCTTTGGGGATGACGAATCATAAGCTACAAAGAAAAAACATAGAAATAATCATTTTTGAACCAATACAAGTTGTACCGGTTCATAGGGATCAAAATATACTTGAAGTGAAAATATTTGGTGTAACTCTTTAGGGACACTATTTGGAGATAAGTATATTAAGCATAATAATTGTTTGATAAGTGTTGTAGAACATGACACTATATGTTGACAAAAATTGATTTCAATATTTGGTATCACTTATTTTTAACGGATTATATTGGTCTACTTTTAGTTTTATAAGTAACTATTTGTTGACATTCTTTGTTGTCATAACCTTTTCCTTTTTGGGACATAGCTGCTTATGGAATTAAAACAAACTCACAACCATAAAACTAAAGAAGCACTAAAAAATCATCAATTTGAAACAGTAATCTAATATCAAAGGCTCATTACATGCTTTTTTGTTGTGGCTTCCTAACCACCCACAACGACTACATCGAATTCGCTTAACAAGTTCTCTCTATGACCTTATTCTACAATCTTCATTTTCTCAAACCTTCATCTCTTCATAACTTTTAATCTGATCGTTAGAATCTGATCAACCAAAAATTAAAGTTGTTCAACTGAAAGAGAAAAACGCTTCAACACCAACAACGAATATTTTCCATCAATTTTGAAAATCAAGGGTGTTGGGGCTAGGGCTTCGAAGAGCTTGCCTTGAGTGCTTGTTTTGGGTGTTCTATAGGGATTTTCTTCTTGTTTACGCTTCAAGAGGTGAGGGTTTCCTTCTATTTAGGATTACTCTCAATTTCATGTATGTATGTGGTATGGGTAGGTTATATAAATTATTTACATAGCTACCATGTAACTAGTGTGACTAGTGGGAGATTTGGGTTAATTGATGAGCATGTTATGCCTAATTATATTTGATTTTGGGTGTTGAATATGTTAAATGTGAGTGTTACGAATGGGTATGCTATATGTCTATGGTTCATGCCTTATGGTTATTTGATAAAATACCAAAGTATGTTCAAGTGTATTATTTGAATTGATATTACTTATAACATGCTTAGTTACAGTAATGAAGTGTTATTATATGCCTCATGATATAATTAATATGTTGAGGCTTATGAGATGTTATCACATGCTCACACAATATAATTAGCATTGTGATAGAATAAAATTGTAATTGTACATTACATTGTATATACACGGGTTGCTCTATATTTGTGGGTATTGGCATGAGTGTGAGCGTGTGTGTATGGGTTGGGTCAATCACCATATGGTGAGTTAATTGGTGGGCTCAAAAAAATTGGACAAACATCTAATTGAGTCGCACAGAGTATTGCATAGAAAATGTGTCAGGTATAGTAAGAATGTATAGATTCTTCCATGGGTGTGAGGTCTAGTTATTTGGTTCACACACTTGCCCGATGGTGTAATTCTAGAAAAGTGAGTTGGTATACTCAAAATCGGCGGTGGGATGCCCTTGAATGCCTGTTGGTTTGGTAGCCATTTGGTGTGATGTCCATAAATTATCTACTCAAGAAAGACAAAAGTATTAATAAGTGGTCATTGGATGCTTAGCATCAATGGTGAGGACTTAGAATACCCAATTCATGTCATGGCATTACATCATGTGTCATGCATGGGAAATCGAGAGGGGGTTCGGAGTTGGACATATATTCATGAAGCATGATTCATGTTTGACATGCATGGTAGAGTGCACATTCATATCATATGCATTGGGATTGAGAGGTATTCTATATAAGAGATACCCTACTGAGCTTTGGTTCACCCTGTTGTAGGAATATTTTTCAGGTATTGGACAAACTTCTACTAATAGCCTTCCTACAAGCCCGCTTTGAGGACATAGCCAGATAGTGGCTCTCGTTATGGATTTTGTAGTCCCTTGTGTACATTTTTATTTTGGCCTTGCATAAATCTAAAACCAAAACTTGTATTTTGTTAATAGCTTGTAATGGGACTTTATGTATGGACATTTATTCTTTTAATGAATGGATATTGTACAATGATGATTATGGATGAATGTTTAATGTTTAATACTTAGAAATTGATGTGTTGGACCTATGAATGATTCATGTGATAGTTAGAACACATGTTGTGTATTGGGTGGAGCTCCTCATATAAAGAAGACTCTGCCCGAATTTTTTTTAATTATGGATCCCAGAAAATAGGATGTAACAATATATCGGGTTATACAGTATTCACGGGTATTCCGCAGGTTGATGGGTGTTCAATGGTTTGAGAAAAGACCGTCAAAGTTTGGGGCGTCACACCTAAAGAGTGATACCAAATATGTTTGGTTCAAATATGTTTCATCCCTATAAACCGATAAAAAAAAATTTCAGTTCAAAAAATGGTTCTTTATATGTTTTTGTCATGTAGCTTATGATTCGTCATCCTTAAAATGTGACACCAATCAATGACAACATATAATACCACCAAATAGTGCCCATATAGTGTCACTAAAGAGTGACACCAATAGATTGACCCCAAATAATGTTAATATATGTTGCCATCAAAGAATGACACCAAATACACACAAAAAAAGAATCACACAACCTTTGTCTCCCAAATTTTGAGTATTTCGGTGTTATCTTCAAGAAACATGAAGTGAGTTCAAGCCATCCTGGCAGTGACAGTGTTGAGTCTTCACCATCGGTTAACTCTGCCTATGAAATTGATGTCATAGTGATTGATGATTGATTGTTTCTATCGATTGCCCTATCCTTATTTGTAATGCTAACTTAGAATATTTGTATGTATTAAAATATATGTGTATCTAGCACGTGGTAAGTATGTTGAGCCATTTTTTGTTTTTATGCAACACATAATAGCATGTGTGCATATAGGTTCATGGTTCTTATCTAATATTGTTTCCTTCGTTTTGTATGTATAGTTGAAGGCAACAAGGAATATAAACATATCGGTTACATGTACTTACTTAATACGCTGCCTTACTTTTGCTCCTTCTTTTGTATAAGGCTACATGTGGTAATGAAATATGTTTAGGTGGATATCGATTCGTGTATATCGTTTTTATTTTTTTTGAAACAATGTGGGACAATGTTATGAGCAAATTAATGTGATCACATTGGTGAACTATTGGAAAAATTACAACCAAATTATGTTAAGCCTTTCCACTTGGTGACACAGCTGAAAATTGGAATGAAATATGAAGGTGGACAACATAAATATAATTGCAAACCCAACATTGACTTTGGATTGGATAGGAGTGAAGGTTAAAATTGTAATTTAATGTGAAATTAAAGAGATTTGACACAAAAAATAAAGGTAATTATGTGGGCCCCATAATATACCAAATTACTTCCCCAATCAAATATAGGATTACATAACTTCATTTGTATCCTATCTACGTCCGGGGTATTGGGTTTTCATTGGATAGGTTTGGATTAAACAGCCAAACCAATCCTATCCTATCCCCCAAAGATTTGCCAAACACCCCCAAAAAGTATAGTACTGTAAGAAAAAAAAATCTATTTTTTAAAGAGATTTTAATATCCCAGTTTTTATTTTTGATTTTCAATTTTCTAAAATATCAAGCATTTGAGTATAATTCATTATGTTTAAATGAGTTTTCCATCACTACTTTTTTTTTTGTTCAATTCTATCACTACATGATAGCTGATCAATCGTCA
The DNA here is from genome assembly GCA_963454935.2 of Ilex paraguariensis. Lineage (NCBI taxonomy): Eukaryota > Viridiplantae > Streptophyta > Magnoliopsida > Aquifoliales > Aquifoliaceae > Ilex > Ilex paraguariensis. Next base: position 350,264 of record CAUOFW020006580.1, read on the forward strand.
AGAAAACAAGGAAAAGTATGCTTGTCAACTGTCAACTATTATTAATTTCTTAAATGAACTAAGGCTTAAATCCACCTTCCTCCAAGTGAGCTAGTTAAAATATCGATATGAATCAGACTTAAAATGCTGTGAATTTGAATACTACTTGAAAACCTAATTTAATCATGTAACAAATTTTAAATTTACAATATCTATTTGAATTTGTTAAAAGTAAAAAATATGATTTGAAAATTGTCTCAGAGCTTTTTATTAATTGTCCGAGAGACTGCTACCAAATATGGTTAGCGCTCCCCTTCTGTCTCAGTTTGCCTAATGCCCATTAAAATGGAGAAATTTTTAGATCATATCATGAAGGTGGTATTCCCGTACTCTCTATCTTCATGAAAGGGATGGATTGAACAATTATCATTAAAATAGAATTTTTGGCCATGGTACAATTCAAAACATATAGTCTATGACTCAACATTTCTCTCAATCCCTCTCTCTCTCTATCCTTCTTTTCTCTCTCTCTTAGGGGTTTGTCATTTGTGTATCAGTTGTGCATTACAAGAGACAGAAGCAGGTGCAGGGTATTGTTTAGAGTTTAAACACCAAAACAGAATATTCTCTGCAGGTAACAGAAAAGTTTTATGGTATTGGAATATATACTTTTGTGATGTTGTAAATTTTGTTTATTTCATTATATTTTTATTACTTTTTATTTTTAATTATTAATTATAAATAATTCAAAATTTAAATCAATAGCTAAGATTGAATTTTGATACGATATCCATTTTTGTGCCATTGCCTTTATCCTAAGTATGTTTGTCAACGAATTACATATGTACTAGATTCTACTATATTCGAATCCAAATTCGATCATACTTTACATGATCTGATTGTCTGAAGGATTTGGACTTTCTAATTTATATCCGAATCTATTAACTCCCGAATATCTTGTCCAGAAATATGATCTGATCTATTTATGTACAAAGTAAAATCAACCTACAAATATCTCACAAATTATAACAAATTCAATTTCGTACCTAAAAAAAAATTTAACTAAATATGAATATGTCATCCTCAATTTTAGTTATAAATGGAGAAGAAAGATAATAGGAAACAAATGTAGGAGATGAAAAGATGTCGGTGGATATACATTCAAAGGATATAAAATATAAAAATAGAAGGTATATATATAATTCGGATCGGATTGTTAACGGATCAGATTTTGAAAAATCCAAATTCGAATCTATTAAATATAATATAACATATTCGAATTTGGATTCGGATAATCGATAAAAATTATTATTTCGTATCCATCTAATCGAATTTGAATTCATTAACAAACCTAATCCCAAGTAACATGTCCATTTGACTACATTGACTTCCCAAAGATGTGAAATTTTCTTCGCATGATTCCATAATTCTTTTGGGGTTAGGTTAGGGCCACTATCTAAAAAAACAAAAAGAATGTCCTTGTGAATAATAACACGTGTTATGAGGGCTTGAAATGAATATTAATTTCCCTATAAGTAAATTCCTGTTCCATTGGCCATTGAGGAGGAGGTGTGTGGATTGGTTTATAAATTGTTGAGATTCTATGGAATGTAGTTTTTTTAAATTATGAGTTAGAATTTTGATTTTCCTTTTCTACTAAAAGTGCCAACTATTTCTTGTCTTTACCGTTCTGCAACTCTTGTCATGATCACTGTGGCATATTTGTCTCCTACTATCTTTTTGATTTTGTATTTTTCTTTAAGCAACACCACACTATGCTTCTGTCTGTCTTACTATCGTCCTTTAATCGAAAGTGTCATCCTCTTGACTATGTAGTCTCCTTTATTTGAGAAAAATCAAGTGAAGCTGGTACCTCCATTTTTCAATGTCCAGCAAAATGACAAACCTATGATTTTATGAAGAAGAGGCCAGTGCTCTTCAATCCTTCTCTATTTTGATCTATTAGGGTGTGTTTACTTTAGATATTAAGTTAAGGAAATGGAATAAAATAATGTGTGGGCTGACCTTGACAAATTTTGTTACACTTGCCAAAACACGAGATTTTGCAATCATTGACAAATTTTTCGGTAGCATGAACTTTACTCTGATGTTATTTAGTGTGTTTATAATCAACGATCGTTAATGAATCCACCAATTTATGAAATTTGAGAGCATTATTGACAAACATGTTGACAAAATATCATGTAGAAAGAGTGACAACATTATCCTTGAGATAATTTAATCCTTCAACGACAACATTTCTAGATTTTGTATAGGGACTGAAAAAGTAAAAATGCGGAGAAATGATGTGAGTATGATATTTGGGATTTAAGATGGTTTCGAGGAAATTGACTCAACATTTCATGGGAGGGTGTTGACTCCATTTGTTGAACGAAGATCTAAAAACGATCAAACGTTGACAACACTAATGATAAAAAATAGGTTTATCCAAGCAACAAGAGGGGGCACATAAAATGATTTCAAGGATGTTGTCAAATTACTGTGTCTTTACTTGTCAGTCATTGTGTTTTTCCCACAACAGGGCACACACTAAGCTAGGGGTATGTACCATACATAAAAGATTTAGATGGGATTAGAAATTATAATTGGTCTCAATCAATATTCAATGCACTGATATTATCTGTTACAAAGAGAGAGAGAGAGAGAGAGAGAGAGAGAGAGAGACCTAACATAGTCATTGGATGCATCCTTCTAATACCATTAGTGGTTTAAATAAAAGTAATATGTTCAATTTTATTTCCTTGTTCTTTTATAAACATCACACATTTGTTTTAATGTTGAATTTAAATATTGCAATTTTGGATTTGTGAACACACATCAATTATCACACCAGATTGCTCAAATGCATTTCCAAGGTTTCTCAAATGGAACTTAACACACCCGAGCATGGCAATCAAAAAAAAAAAGTTGGCAAAAATCAAGACCAAAGATGTAAGTTTCAATTTTTTCTTATAGTTAAAATATAAGCATACAAAATGTTTAAAAAATTTGTTGTCACTGTTTGTTTACAGGTGATGAAGAAAAGATTGAAGAAGACAAAAAAAGAAAAGGTGTTTATCATATCACGAATGATTGTAAAAGAAAAAAAAACAAGTCGATGTGATTGAGAGGAATGAAATTATCGAAGGAAAAACATCAAAGTACCCTGTTGATTATAAGGGCAATGAGCTACATGAAGAATAACATGTTGATTATGATGGAGGGGATAATATTGGAGAAGAGAATCAGTAAATGAGGCCTTTAGATGCTCTAGTTTATGTGATTCTTAGTTACTCAACACATAAACAATCTTCTAAACAGTTTGTTTGTAATGAAAATGAAAAAGAGAAAATCATGAGAGAAACAGATGAAGCTATGAGACTTGTTTCTGAGATGAGGCAGAAAAATCAATCAAACCAAGAAAAAATTGAGAAGCTATCAAATGATAATGAAGTTCGTAGAACAATCATACGAAATATTGTCAGCAAAGAGCGTGAACAGGTAACTAGTACAACAACTTTATTAAGAAGTTATTTTTAAAAAAATTATGTATTGTTAACTCTTGGTATCGCACTTTTACAATCCATATAAAGACTGATGAAAGACTTATCAAACTTGTACTTTGTGGGTTTGAACTATAATTTTATTCAAGTTCAACTATTACATTTTAGCTATTTGGGGGCACTATATATGGGCTACCATTTTGTGTCACTCTTTTTATGGATTAGGTTGTGCTAATGACACCATTAAAATGCACTATTTAATGGCACTATTTCAATGACTCCCAAATTTTTAAGCAACTTTTGTTCATTATATCACTATATGTTGCAACTATTTGGTGTCACTATTTAGGGTCACTCTTTATATGAAAATAGGAGATTGTCTCTATTTAGTGACACTCACTATATGTTACTCTTTGTTGTCACAACATTCTGGAGTGTAACAAGACAACCAGTCATTTTATTCTTTCATGGAAACTTAAGTCACGAAAATTGATTGATCGTGACACACAAATATTAGATCTTGAGGGTTCGGCTGAACAAACGAGAAAAGAAAAGGACACATCTGAGGCTAAAAATGTACAACTTAAACAAATCATGACACGACTTGAAGTAGAAAATAAAGAGATGATAGACCAGATTAATGAGTTGTTTGTTCATGTCATAACCCAAAAATATGAGACTACTCATGTTCCTAAAGTACTTCCACATAGTGCTGAAGATAAAGGAAAGAACAAATCTGCTATAAAAAAAAAGAGGACAAGAAGTTGAATAAGAAAAAGAGATACAACGGATTTGAAGAAGGGTCAAACATCAATGGTTCGAAAGTTGAAAGCAAAGGAGAGGAAGAGAAAAATGGATGCAGTCTATGAGTACAACTTGAAGAAAAAAACTAAGGAACAGATGGAAGCATCCAATGACATTATCACCATTGTTGATTCATCAGACAAGACAAGAGCAAGGCAAGAGAAAGAAAAGTGTGAAAAGGAGATGAAAAGGTTGTTAAAAGTTTTCCAATCAATGGATCCATCATATACAAAAAATTAAGACAGATTGAACAAGCAGAAAGAACTATGCAAGTATATTGTATCATTTATTTCATGTTCTCACTAATTTGTGAATCTTGTTTATTTTTTGGGGGCTAGTTTTCATTCTTTTGTGTATGTTGTTACTCTTTCATTTTTTAAGTATCATCGCATTATAACTATGTAGGTCAACAATATGATTCGAAATGTCTGTGGGAAGCTACATAAATGTCAAAGATACTTTGAAAGTGATGGGAGGATGTGACCTTTTCAACAATGTACGTACTATAGTGGTTAAATTTTGTCCTTCATTTTATGAAAATGGTTCTTTTTTCAACCTTGTTTTATTATTACATATCATATACTATTGGGGAGATATGTTGCATGAACTTGATGAAGCCAATGAACAATCAACATTTAAGAGATGTTTTTTCTTCAACAGTCGTTGTTGGGTAAGTTGAAATGAAATGAATGATTATAGAAATACTAAAAATCTTTGAAAATATGCATCTATGACATATTTAACCGTCCACTTCACAAAATATGTAGACCTTGCTGACTTCCCTAAGGTTAGCTCATGCACGTGAAGCTGAAATTGACAATAACATCCTACGTGGGAGAGAGTGTCAATACCTCGTATTTCCCATGAATTCAACCGGTGAAAGCGATGATGGACAGCTAAACCATTGGACACTTCTAGTATTGGATACTAATTGTGGCAATTGGATACACTATAATTCGTAAAAACCAAGAAGTGGGATTAGGGACATTTGACTCAAAGATGCAACCATATTGGTAATCAAATACCTATATACATCAATTTATGGAATTTTATAAGTTGCAATCATTTTACTATATTTCAATCCATTGTTGCTTACTTTGAAATGTAGAAAGATTATGTTGAACAAAAGATATCCAATATGCAAATGCCAAAAGAAATGTTAGTCGACACTCAGGACAAAGTTCTTCCAATTCAATTGTACGACAAATGTCCACAACAAAGATCTAACTCATACATATTTAACATAATGCTTTATGAATGAATAAATACACATATTGATACTAAAAAAATACATATAATGTAGTGTCGATTGTGGCCTATATGTTTGTTACATAATGAGGAAAATAGCACTTGGCAAAGAAATACAAGAAAAATTAACAGCAACACAGATAAAACATTTCAATCAGAAATGATTGGACTACTCCTAAACCATCCCAAATCTTGGACGGAAGAAGATTTCAATGAACGAAAGAAATTGAAGGCAAAATATGGAGACAAAGAGTAACCGCATATATTGCATATATCTGTACTTTAAGAATGTTGAGAATTTATTGCATATTTGCAAACTTTGACTTGACAAGTTTTGAAATGTAATTTAAGGTTTCAATTTTTGGGCTTGAAGAACAATTTTATTAATGTTCAATTGTTTTAGCTTATATATTTGGTGAGACTCTATATGGGGCTACTGTTTAATGCTACTATTTTGGAACTGTATATGTTGTCACTATTTCCTATCACTATATTTTGTAACTCTTTACACAACAAAAAACATATAAAGCACCATCATAGGGATCAAACATAATATTTCATGTTTCCCATTTTTTTAAGGATCTTTTGTTCATAGTGTTTGTATTTTGTATTAATTTATTGTCACTATTTCCTGTTGCTTCAACCTAGGTGTTGGGCGACGCCTTCAGCTCCTTTGGTGTTTCAAGAGGCAACACCTCTGGTTGGACCCAACCATTGGGTGACATTTATGGGTCGAATGGGCATGGAGGGCCGAAGAAGCTGAGGAGCAGCCGAGGTGGAGCTAGAGTGACCCAATCCATGGGCGACGTCAATAGAGAGATTGGCTCCACTAGGGGCGGCGCATGTATGCTGGGACCATTAGATAATGCTAGGCATGCGCTGGGCATGCCAGGCGGACGTTGTAGGTTGGGCACTATTTGTGACGATTTGGGCAGCCACAACGATGAAATTTCCCAAGGTGAGGTGGCCACTTAACTTTCCGGCTCCGGAATTAACCTGATATCGAGTCTTTCTTGACATCGATTCTATTTTTTTGGCAGGCGCTCATTCTAACGGAGGCATGTTGAAGGAAGCTACACGAGACTAACAGCAAGGCAAGAGGATTGCTGAAGGTGACAGTTTCTAAGGTAATCTCCATTTTTTGTTCAATAGATCGTGATGATGATATTTTCCGCATTGTCTCCTCGTTCCGTTTTCCTCCTACTGTCTTATCTCGTCGGGCCAAGGGGGACAAGCCGGCATGTCATGACTCATTTGGAGAGATCGCCCTTTATTAGGATGTCCTAGAGGCGGCTTTGAGTTTCCCAATACCTGGACCCATATGTCGGATTCTGGGACACCTATCGTTGGCTCCTGGGAGGTTGACCCCCAACGGGTGGAGAGTGATCCTAGCGTTCTTCTCATTGTGACGGCTAGTTCATAGTGCTGATGTCCCTCCCCCCTTCGTGGAGTTTTTGGCCACATACATGCTTCTAGATAATCCTTCTCCTCATCAAGGGTGGTGTCGTTTTGCCTTGAGGTCAGGCAAGTTCATCACAAGACTTCCTTCCAATTGTCATAGCTGGAAGTTTAGGTTCTTCTTTATTGGAGATGAGTGGGTCACCGAGGGAGACTGTGACCTAGTGCCTTTATGTCTCGTGGTCACGTATAATTATCTACATTCTTGCAGGCTTTACTTTGACTAATCTTCTTTACACTTTTTTGTTGAGATTGTTTAGTTTCTTGTTATGTGATTGTTTCCTTACGCTTGAACTCATATTTTTTTGTTGATGATGACTATGTTTTTGCCATGTTCTATGTAAAGTTATACATGTTATAAAAGAATGAAATAGTTAAGAGTGAACAAACACAAATCAGGAAAAACAAAGGACAAGTTCAAATAATTAATGAATAAATTTACTCCAATACTTGATCCATGGTTTATCTACACGGATACAATCCATTTTTTATAAAGTTTTTCATGCCCAAGCAATGATAATTGGTTGTCACTTTATGGTGTCACTCTATGGTCACGGATAATTTTTTTAACATCTTTAACTGGACACAAGAAATGGTCAAATTCTCAATAGAGATACACCATACTATAACACCAAGTCTATAGTTAGTGAAACTTCTTAAAATTTGATTCTTAATATTAAATACATTTGTTTTCCATAAATTATAAGAGTTTCACAACCTTTCACTCATATTAGGACATATTTTTTATGTTTTGTGATTTTTAAAGGGAAAAAAAATTAAAATAGTTGAATTTCTTTCTGTTGGAGATGACCCAATGAAGTTGAACTAAAGATTCCCAATAATTCTATCTAAATAAAGCTTTCCAAAGCAATCCAAAGATTGCGACGACCAAAAACCTAAATCAACATCGAAGAGCTTCAAAATCTAAATAAAGATACACCATTTTGTAACACCATGCCTATAGTTAGTGAAACTCTTATAATTCATGGATAATGAATGTATTTAACATTAAAATGCAAANAACTTTATTAAGAAGTTATTTTTAAAAAAATTATGTATTGTTAACTCTTGGTATCACACTTTTACAATCCATATAAAGACTGATAAAAGACTTATCAAACTTGTACTTTGTGGGTTTGAATTATAATTTTATTCAAGTTCAACTATTACATTTTAGCTATTTGGGGTCACTATATATGGGCTACCATTTTGTGTCACTCTTTCTATGGATTAGGTTGTGCTAATGACACCATTAAAATGCACTATTTAATGGCACTATTTCAATGACCCCCAAATTTTTAAGCAACTTTTGTTCATTATNTAGGTTGTGCTAATGACACCATTAAAATGCACTATTTAATGGCACTATTTCAATGACCCCCAAATTTTTAAGCAACTTTTGTTCATTATATCACTATATGTTGCAACTATTTGGTGTCACTATTTAGGGTCACTCTTTATATGAAAATAGGAGATTGTCTCTATTTAGTGACACTCACTATATGTTACTCTTTGTTGTCACAACATTCTGGAGTGTAACAAGACAACCAGTCATTTTATTCTTTCATGGAAACTTAAGTCACGAAAATTGATTGATCGTGACACACAAATATTAGATCTTGAGGGTTCGGCTGAACAAACGAGAAAAGAAAAGGACACATCTGAGGCTAAAAATGTACAACTTAAACAAATCATGACACGACTTGAAGTAGAAAATAAAGAGATGATAGACCAGATTAATGAGTTGTTTGTTCATGTCATAACCCAAAAATATGAGACTACTCATGTTCCTAAAGTACTTCCACATAGTGCTGAAGATAAAGGAAAGAACAAATCTGCTATAAAAAAAAAGAGAACAAGAAGTTGAATNAGTACTTCCACATAGTGCTGAAGATAAAGGAAAGAACAAATCTGCTATAAAAAAAAGAGGACAAGAAGTTGAATAAGAAAAAGAGATACAACGGATTTGAAGAAGGGTCAAACATCAATGGTTCGAAAGTTGAAAGCAAAGGAGAGGAAGAGAAAAATGGATGCAGTCTATGAGTACAACTTGAAGAAAAAAACTAAGGAACAGATGGAAGCATCCAATGACATTATCACCATTGTTGATTCATCAGACAAGACAAGAGCAAGGCAAGAGAAAGAAAAGTGTGAAAAGGAGATGAAAAGGTTGTTAAAAGTTTTCCAATCAATGGATCCATCATATACAAAAAATTAAGACAGATTGAACAAGCAGAAAGAACTATGCAAGTATATTGTATCATTTATTTCATGTTCTCACTAATTTGTGAATCTTGTTTATTTTTTGGGGGCTAGTTTTCATTCTTTTGTGTATGTTGTTACTCTTTCATTTTTTAAGTATCATCACATTATAACTATGTAGGTCAACAATATGATTCGAAATGTCTGTGGGAAGCTACATAAATGTCAAAGATACTTTGAAAGTGATGGGAGGATGTGACCTTTTCAACAATGTACGTACTATAGTGGTTAAATTTTGTCCTTCATTTTATGAAAATGTTTCTTTTTTCAACCTTGTTTTATTATTACATATCATATACTATTGGGGAGATATGTTGCATGAACTTGATGAAGCCAATGAACAATCAACATTTAAGAGATGTTTTTTCTTCAACAGTCGTTGTTGGGTAAGTTGAAATGAAATGAATGATTATAGAAATACTAAAAATCTTTGAAAATATGCATCTATGACATATTTAACCGTCCACTTCACAAAATATGTAGACCTTGCTGACTTCCCTAAGGTTAGCTCATGCACGTGAAGCTGAAATTGACAATAACATCCTACGTGGGAGAGAGTGTCAATACCTCGTATTTCCCATGAATTCAACCGGTGAAAGCAATGATGGACAGCTAAACCATTGGACACTTCTAGTATTGGATACTAATTGTGGCAATTGGATACACTATAATTCGTAAAAACCAAGAAGTGGGATTAGGGACATTTAACTCAAAGATGCAACCATATTGGTAATCAAATACCTATATACATCAATTTATGGAATTTTATAAGTTGCAATCATTTTACTATGTTTCAATCCATTGTTGCTTACTTTGAAATGCAGAAAGATTATGTTGAACAAAATATATCCAATATGCAAATGCCAAAAGAAATGTTAGTCGACACTCAAGACAAAGTTCTTCCAATTCAATTGTACGACAAATGTCCACAACAAAGATCTAACTCATACATATTTAACATAATGCTTTATGAATGAATAAATACACATATTGATACTAAAAAAATACATATAATGTAGTGTCGATTGTGGCCTATATGTTTGTTACATAATGAGGAAAATAGCACCTGGCAAAGAAATACAAGAAAAATTAACAGCAACACAGATGAAACATTTTCAATCAAAAATGATTGGACTACTCCTAAACCATCCCAAATCTTGGACGGAAGAAGATTTCAATGAACGAAAGAAATTGAAGACAAAATATGGAGACAAAGAGTAACTGGATATATTGCATATATCTGTACTTTAAGAATGTTGAGAATTTATTGCATATTTGCAAACTTTGACTTGACAAGTTTTGAAATGTAATTTAAGGTTTCAATTTTTGGGCTTGAAGAACAATTTTATTAATGTTCAATTGTTTTAGCTTATATATTTGGTGAGACTCTATATGGGGCTACTGTTTAATGCTACTATTTTGGAACTGTATATGTTGTCACTATTTCCTATCACTATATTTTGTAACTCTTTACACAACAAAAAACATATAAAGCACCATCATAGGGATCAAACATAATATTTCATGTTTCCCATTTTTTTAAGGATCTTTTGTTCATAGTGTTTGTATTTTGTATTAATTTATTGTCACTATTTCCTGTTGCTTCAACCTAGGTGTTGGGCGACGCCTTCAGCTCCTTTGGTGTTTCAAGAGGCAACACCTCTGGTTGGACCCAACCATTGGGTGACATTTATGGGTCGAATGGGCATGGAGGGCCGAAGAAGCTGAGGAGCAGCCGAGGTGGAGCTAGAGTGACCCAATCCATGGGCGACGTCAATAGAGAGATTGGCTCCACTAGGGGCGGCGCATGTATGCTGGGACCATTAGATAATGCTAGGCATGCGCTGGGCATGCCAGGCGGACGTTGTAGGTTGGGCACTATTTGTGACGATTTGGGCAGCCACAACGATGAAATTTCCCAAGGTGAGGTGGCCACTTAACTTTCCGGCTCCGGAATCAACCTGATATCGAGTCTTTCTTGACATCGATTCTATTTTTTTGGCAGGCGCTCATTCTAACGGAGGCATGTTGAAGGAAGCTACACGAGACTAACAGCAAGGCAAGAGGATTGCTGAAGGTGACAGTTTCTAAGGTAATCTCCATTTTTTGTTCAATAGATCGTGATGATGATATTTTCCGCATTGTCTCCTCGTTCCGTTTTCCTCCTACTGTTTTATCTCGTCGGGCCAAGGGGGACAAGCCGGCATGTCATGACTCATTTGGAGAGATCGCCCTTTATTAGGATGTCCTAGAGGCGGCTTTGAGTTTCCCAATACCTGGACCCATATGTCGGATTCTGGGACACCTATCGTTGGCTCCTGGGAGGTTGACCCCCAACGGGTGGAGAGTGATCCTAGCGTTCTTCTCATTGTGACGGCTAGTTCATAGTGCTGATGTCCCTCCCCCCTTCGTGGAGTTTTTGGCCACGTNCTGAAGGTGACAGTTTCTAAGGTAATCTCCATTTTTTGTTCAATAGATCGTGATGATGATATTTTGCGCATTGTCTCCTCGTTCCGTTTTCCTCCTACTGTCTTATCTCGTCGGGCCAAGGGGGACAAGCCGGCATGTCATGACTCATTTGGAGAGATCGCCCTTTATTAGGATGTCCTAGAGGCGGCTTTGAGTTTCCCAATACCTGGACCCATATGTCGGATTCTGGGACACCTATCGTTGGCTCCTGGGAGGTTGACCCCCAACGGGTGGAGAGTGATCCTAGCGTTCTTCTCATTGTGACGGCTAGTTCATAGTGCTGATGTCCCTCCCCCCTTCGTGGAGTTTTTGGCCACGTACATGCTTCTAGATAATCCTTCTCCTCATCAAGGGTGGTGTCGTTTTGCCTTGAGGTCAGGCAAGTTCATCACAAGACTTCCTTCCAATTGTCATAGCTGGAAGTTTAGATTCTTCTTTATTGGAGATGAGTGGGTCACCGAGGGAGACTGTGACCTAGGGCCTTTATGTCTCGTTGTCACGTATAATTATCTACATTCTTGCAGGCTTTACTTTGACTAATCTTCTTTACACTTTTTTGTTGAGATTGTTTAGTTTCTTGTTATGTGATTGTTTCCTTACGCTTGAACTCATATTTTTTTGTTGATGATGACTATGTTTTTGCCATGTTCTATGTAAAGTTATACATGTTATAAAAGAATGAAATAGTTAATAGTGAATAAACACAAATCAAGAAAAACAAAGGACAAGTTCAAATAATTAATGAATAAATTTCCTCCAATACTTGATCCATGGTTTATCTACACGGATACAATCCATTTTTTTATAAAGTTTGTCATGCCCAAGCAATGATAATTGGTTGTCACTTTATGGTGTCACTCTATGGTCACGGATAATTTTTTTAACATCTTTAACTGGACACAAGAAATGTTCAAATTCTCAATAGANTCATGCCCAAGCAATGATAATTGGTTGTCACTTTATGGTGTCACTCTATGGTCACGGATAATTTTTTTAACATCTTTAACTGGACACAAGAAATGTTCAAATTCTCAATAGAGATACACCATACTATAACACCAAGTCTATAGTTAGTGAAACTTCTTAAAATTTGATTCTTAATATTAAATACATTTGTTTTCCATAAATTATAAGAGTTTCACAACCTCACTCAAATTAGGACATATTTTTTATGTTTTGTGATTTTTAAAGGGAAAAAAAATTAAAATAGTTGAATTTCTTTTTGTTGGAGATGACCCAATGAAGTTGAACTAAAGATTCCCAATAATTCTATCTAAATAAAGCTTTCCAAAGCAATCGAAAGATTGCGGCGACCAAAAACCTAAATCAACATCGAAGAGCTTCAAAATCTAAATAAAGATACACCATTTTGTAACACCATGCCTATAATTAGTGAAACTCTTATAATTCATGGATAATGAATGTATTTAACATTAAAATGCAAATTTAAAGAAATTCGCATTCAAATTAGGGCNTTAGTGAAACTCTTATAATTCATGGATAATGAATGTATTTAACATTAAAATGCAAATTTAAAGAAATTCGCATTCAAATTAGGGCATTGTATTTTATGTTTTGGGATTTTTCAAGGAAGAAAAAAATTAAATAGATGAATTTCTTCCAATTAGTGATGACCCAATGAAGCCGAAGTAAAGTTTCGCAATAATTCCAGCAAAATAAAACTTCCAAGAGTAACATAAAGATTTCAACGACCAAAAACCCAAACCAACGTCGAAAAGCTTCAAGTTGTCAATAGAGATACACTATACTATAACACCATGCTACAATACGTGAAATTTCTTAAAATCTAATTGTTAATGTTAAATAAATTCGTTTTCCATTAATTATAGAGAATTTCTTAATTTCTCAGTCAAATTAGGGCTTACTCTTTTCTATTTTGCGGATTTTTCAAGTAATATTGGAAGAAAGTTTAAATAGTTGAAATTAATACCGCTAGAGATGACCTAATGAAGACAAAGTAAAGCTTTCCAAAGATTTCGTCGAAGTAGCACAAAGATTCCGGTGAAGTGTTTCCCAAATACTGTCGAAAAACTATATCAGCGTCGAACAATTTCTCCTTCGTTCTCCATATAAACGATCTCGAATGCAAGAATATCAGTATTTTTTGCTTCTATAAATATGGTGGATCCAAGATTCTGGCGACTGTAACCCAACAATTCATTGGACAAATATGGAAGATAGGGATTGAAATCTGCAAATTTTTAAAATTCAAAAATTTTAGGAATTTCGTCGACTAAATGTTGGGTTTGAAAACTGACATTAATGGCTTCTTGGTAATTGATGCCTAACAAACTAGCGATGCTTTTGTTTCCCAAAACTGGGGATCTCTTCACCTTCCTCATCTTCAAGGAGGTTTTTGTCTTTTTGCTAGCAGATGGACTTTTTGTTTAAATTGTTTTAAAAAGTGGACTTTTATCCTATTAAGTCCTTAGAGAGGTACCAATCTCCCTAAGCCCTTTTTAATAAATCCAATACATTCCNTCCTATTAAGTCCTTAGAGAGGTACCAATCTCCCTAAGCCCTTTTTAATAAATCCAATACATTCCCAATCTCAAATTTTATCCAAACATCTCGACTCAAAAGTCCGGCCCAAGTCTAACCTAAAAATTAGGCAATATTTCTAAAACATAAACCCCATCCCATTTTTTGCCCCCAGATTGGACGCTAGTAGAGGTGATAATTATTTTTTAATTACCCATTAACTTGCATAATCCGCCTATAAATTAATTGATTGGGTACTTATACTAATTAANCCCAATCTCAAATTTTATCCAAACATCTCGACTCAAAAGTCCGGCCCAAGTCTAACATAAAAATTAGGCAATATTTCTAAAACATGAACCCCATCCCATTTTTTGCCCCCAGATTGGACGCTAGTAGAGGTGGTAATTATTTTTTAATTACCCATTAACCTGCACAATCCGCCTATAAATTAATTAATTGGGTACTTATACTAATTCATACAAATTCTAAATGAGGTCAATAATGTCACACCCCCACCCGAATCACGTAGGATGGTGGTGGACCGGCCACCGATGTCTTAACCAATCAATGCATATGCATATTAAATACAAAATGCAGCAAAATACAAATAATAAAATGATCTAATTCACATATCTTCTGAATACCAGAGAAATGAACTAAAAAAGCTTCCAACATCTTTAGTAAACCACAAGTAATTTCATGTCCAAACCCTAAGATTTCTAACTCCAAATTTAAATAACATCATTTTCAAAATAATTAAATACATTGTCTCAAATCCATAAATAANGCTTCCAACATCTTTAGTAAACCACAAGTAATTTCATGTCCAAACCCTAAGATTTCCAACTCCAAATTTAAATAACATCATTTTCAAAATAATTAAATACATTGTCTCAAATCCATAAATAACACCTATTTATGAGGACCTGCTTAAGACAAATCTTCAAGTCTTCTAAGTCTTTGTATGGCTCAAGATTTATTCCTCACTCTGATCCTTACCTGAAAAATATTAAATATTTTTATGAGTACGACGGTCCATGAGTAGCAACCAACTCTAATGAGGTGTGAAAATAAGTCTCATTGTTTATATACAAGAACTAAACTTTGATACTTACATAAGTAAAACAAATTGTACCCCGGTCCATCTCACATAATCATTTAAACAAAATGATCACATGTTCACAAATATCTCTAAATAAAAATACATTTATAACCCAAACAGCCACACACACTCAATTTTAAATATATTTGTTAACTTTATCCCAATAGCTAGGTCACATCTCATGTTTGCTACTACTAGTCTAGTAACTGGCCTCTATGTGCACATCCCTATACTGGTCATGTNCCCCCCCCCCCCCCCCCCTAAAAAAAACCATCATTTGTTTTTCAATACACACAAATTCTCCTTGCTGTCACCAAAGCACCCTTAAGCAATGACATAAAGTTATTCCACATATTTTCCAAAATCATAAACACTCGCTTTTGACACACCCCAAAACCATCATTTTTTTCAACACACAAAATTCCCCATTTTATCACCAAAACACATTTAAATAATGATATAAAGTCATTCCATTTGTTTTCCAAAGTCCACTTGAATAATCACCCACAATTGAAAGCAATTAGTTGTAAAATATTTGATTTCAACCCCAAACATCAATATTTATAGCACAACTATGAAATATCGATCCCACACACACCCATACATATTTAATATAAAAAATTATCTCAAAAAAAGTAGTAAACTTATCACCTTAGTTCCCATATTCCAATTCAAAACCTTTTGTTCCAATCTTAATTTAGTCAACACCTAATCGAAAATAACATGTAACGATCAATTACTATTCCTGACTTTGTAATTTTGCGATTCTATACTTAATTTTTGTATTTTCTACCCATTGACATATGATGATAAAAAAAACCAATTGACACATACTTTATACATTATTTACATAGAAATAACCTATTTAATATGAGATAATAGGGTATGAAAGTAACTTGTGNGATAACATCTAATCGAAGATAACATGTAACGATCAATTACTATTCCTGACTTTGTAATTTTGCGATTCTATACTTAAATTTTGTATTTTCTACCCATTGACAGATGATGATAAAAAAAAACCAATTGACACATACTTTATACATCATTTACATAGAAATAACCTATTTAATACGAGATAATAGGGTATGAAAGTAACTTGTGCAGTTTAAAAAAAGTTTTTAAAGTCCTTGGGTCAAATCATAATTTTTAAAACTTTTGGAGTTCAAGTATAATTACTTTTGGAAAACGAATTTTCTATTTTAGGGACTGCTATAAAATTTTTAGAATGTTAGTAAAAATGCGGTTAAAATTAAATTTATAAGAGTAAAAATAAAGTTCTTTGAAATCAAAAGGGATGTTTCTATAATTTTAGAGATTCCATCTTCTTCACCCTTGCTCAACTTTCTTCCTTTTTCTATCTTTGTTTTTTTTTCTTTTTAACACATTGATTAAATTTTTAAAAGCCTCAAGACCAACAAATATAAATTAGATCTAATAACACCAACAATTAATAACTTATAATAAAACCTATTTATATACTGATCATTGTTCCTCAATAAGATAAGAATCTATACGAGTAATGGATCTAACTCCTTTTCTTTTTCCTTCTCTTCTTCCTTTTCTTTTTCTAATTCCTCTCTCTAATGGCTACTTATTGGATGTATTCTAGGGTATGTCAAAGACTTTATACGGTGTACTAGTCTCCCACCTTTTGACTAATGTGCTGTATCAAAAAATTACTTAGCTGCCCTTTGTTAGATGAAATTAGAAATTAACCCCCACCCATACTAACAAAGCTTTGGTAGTTACTTGATTATAATTATTATTATTATCATTGTTTGTCATTTTTGACCTTGGGTATTACATATNATTTATCATTTTTGACCTTGGGTATTACATATAATATCACTAAATTTATTTAAACGGGTAAAAATAGATTACAAATTGGTACCTATTGCGTTGAAACTTATATTTTTAATAAATAAAAAAATAATAAATCCAAATAAGCACACAAACTATTATAGTAAACACACACACACACATACACTAATACTCTATAACACACACACACACACACTTATCTATACTACTTTAAAATACCAGTATAGTTGAAAATTTTATTTTTTTTCATTTTTATCCTCCAACTACACAACTATGCCATCTTTATCCTCCATAATTAATGTCACGTTAAACCTAATCATAATCTCCGATTAATTCCCTATCTCACACGTTCATTGGCTCTCTCCCTATTTCCATCCATTAGTCTCTCTCTACCCCCAGCGTATCTATATATTATTATACAGAGATGAGGAGTCGGCATAGCAATGGTTGAATATTTGTCAAAAAGCAAAAGCAGAAGTCAGACCAATCAGACAAGGTTGACTTATCAAAAAAATGTCATCGTCACATAAATTATAGGCAATTTTAATTTCTATATTTATCGATTATCTAATTGCAGTCTGTTAATTTCTGATTAATTGAATTTTTTGATTCTATTTTATGAATTCTCGTGTATCATTGTATTATTAGTTACATCAGATGACTTGATTGAAATCATATGAACTGGTTTATGAGAAAGTTGTGAAAAAGGAAAAGACAGAAAAAATAAAGTTTGAATCTTTTGGCTGGTATTTCAGCTCAGGTAATTTCTATATTTTTTTTGTTTTTTAATTACAATTTTTTTAATCCCTTCGGCGACCAATGTTATTTGAGTAATGATAGATGAACTTAAAAATTAGATTTAAAAATTAGACTTGATAATCTCAACCATTGAATAGGTAGTGGGTCCTAATAAATGCTGGGACTCACAGTGAAATCAATGGTTCAAATTATCAAGTCTACTTTTTAAGTT
This sequence comes from Ilex paraguariensis, assembly GCA_963454935.2. Lineage (NCBI taxonomy): Eukaryota > Viridiplantae > Streptophyta > Magnoliopsida > Aquifoliales > Aquifoliaceae > Ilex > Ilex paraguariensis. The sequence continues at coordinate 368,388 of CAUOFW020006580.1, forward strand.
TATATAGCGTTGCTCATGTTGTTTTGCTTCTTCCTTAGAGAGCCACACAAACAGCATGGTTGTTTCATTGTAACCTAGACGAGACGGGTTCGAGTTGTGAAGATAATTTTTTTGCTTGCCAAGTAAGACTCTGTATATCTAACCCTCCTAAGACCCCCAAGAGCCTCGTGCATTGGATACATCATTTTATTGTCCTAATATCATGAACAAAAAAAAATACCAATTTTGAGACTACCTCATTATTTGTTCAGTTGTAGGCATTTGGGTCTTTGTGTTCAAATATGAATGGTTTAATCTGTGGTTCATAAACTTACTCATTGTTTTGTGTTAATATAGGCTTTATTACTTTATCAATTTTTATTTCGATATTCACTTGTTGGCTTAGAATGGAATGCAACTGCTAGATAATGGTTGGTTGACTGATTTTCTGGTGAGTTGGGAAGGTAGAGAAAGGTGGAAGGAAAGGAGAGATGTGGGGATGCCAAAAGTGATGTATTAGATTTATGGGAAATAAATGGCAGACAAAGAAATAAAAGTTGAGGTATTATGATGGTGGGAAACATACGCCTCCTCGAACACATTTGCAGAGATTTTTGAAGATAGAGTAAGAGAGGAAAATTGTGTTGCTAAGTGATGTTAGGAGAAGAATACAATTATGCTTTAGATGAGAAACTGCTAAATTTCGAACTACATACTCCAATCATAAGGTGATTGTTCCTTCTATTTGGTGTGGAAAATCATTAAGAAGCCAAGAAATTTGTCCATAAAATTGTCACCAAAACACATTTACCTATATGATACATATGGGGATGATGTCTTGTTTAAATGGTTTTAGGTGAACATCTTGAAACATTTTTATTTTCATGATAGAATCAACTTGATGCCTCTCGAGTCCTGAATCATGCTTTTATTTAATATAGTTGTGTTACAATTTATTAAGATAATCTAACATGTTTTAGGTTACTCGCATGTAGTTTAACACCGGCATTTGGATCATATTTAAGATCTAGTTGTCTATTGAGCCTCTAATAAATCTTAAGATCATATACCTCATGAGCTGATCTCAAATGACCTTTTGCCAAACTGATCCCAAATCGAATTTGAGTAGCTGCATTTTTTACAAGTCTTTTGATGTTAATTAGCTTATTGAATCAAGTCAAAGTCGAGTGCAGGAAGTTAACGAGCTTAAAAATGTACTAACACTTAGCTCAATCAAACCGATCTCAAACGAATCAACCCACGCCGAGCATCAGTAACTTTTGTTCATCTTATAGCCCTGATTGCAATTGCTAAAATCATAAACCTATAAGCCTTCCATAACATAAGCTAACAAGACAACCTGTCCTAGACAGTATCTTCTTTTCGAGCATTGTACTATAATTTTGTTATTAAGTTCGAAGAAGAGTGCTTCTTTGCACATAGCCAACCTCACTTTGTGTAAATAAGTGGGAAAAAATCAATTATCTGATCAACTAAAGAGAAGAAAGTTAGTCATGTGCAATTAAAACAGGTACCAACAAATTACTCAAAAAGCACCGTCTTTGAATCAGTGTAACCAATCTCGACCGCCCTACATGCAAAAGAATAACAACAATAAAACAAAATCAGATGAAGGTGAGGAGAGCACACAACAAAGTTTACATACATAGTCAAAAAAAAAAAAAACTTGGCTTATGTTAATGTTATGCTTACATTCAGAATAAGTGAACCCAACCCTAAAGATGAGTAGAGTTGTTTTAGGTGTCATAGGTGACAGTCCACGTAAAACCTCCAAGATGATCTTTATGAAGTTGATTTGTAAAAAATGGTAACATAGATATTATTATACAGTTAATGTAGTTTAAGAAAGGAAAATACTATTCGGACCTAAAACTCTGACATAATTTGCTGACCTAATGACGTGGTTTCATTGAAACTATTGAATAAACACCGAGTTCCAATATTTGATGGAATCCACAGTTAACTAAAAGTCATAATGAATTAGATCAGTAAATTAGGTCTCAATAACATTACTCTTTGAGAAAATGCCTTTGATACTGTTATGCATCCATTAAGAGAGGTTTTTGGGGATCAGATGAGGAGCCCACAACAATTAATATGCCTCTCATGGGTGATTCTCAAAAATACTTAAAACAAGGATTAGGCAAAAGTTATACCTATAGTACATTTAACAATGGTCTTTATTTTTTTTTTTTATCTTAGAAAAATATTTGAGCCACCACCATTTTGAATTTACAGTTGCTTAAAACAGATCAAAGGGGTTAAATTTTCTGGCCTCTTGAGTAAAAAAAATAGATTTTTGTTATTTTGTGTATAAGAATCTAAGGTTGACGTTAGGCCTGTTAATGGACCAGATTTCAACGTGAATCCAAATCTGTTTAAGCGGATATGGATAAGATTTTCAATTTATTAATCCGGTCTAATCTGAATCCGATTAGAGTTGTCTAAATGAGTTTAGATATGAATTTATAATAATCTAATCTATTATTAATTTGATGTGAATAAAAAAATATATTATGTAAATAAATATCACACATATATTATACTAATACTGGAAAATAAGTAAAAATAGAGTGAATATCACAATGTATGACCCATTTTTTTCTTTTTTTGGTTTCCCTCTCTTGTTTGATTTTCCCTCTTGCTTTTATTTCAATTTTCCATTTTTCCTCCTTTTTTTAGTTCATTATCCAAATTCTTATGGTTAATTTTATGGTGTACATGTATTTGTTGTGATAATCGAATCGGATCAAATTTTTAGATCAGACATCAAAAAATTAACGAATTCGGACATGAATTGAATTTTTCAAATCGGTCGGATAATTGGGTTAGGTCGGCAAAAAAACCTATTCAGATTCGGATATAAGTCAATCTGATTCATATCTGATTCGTTGACAGGCCTACTTGACGTAACAAATGTAAAATAACCACAACTTTAGTAACTATCCTTTTTAACTTTTTCATGTCCCGTGCAGTAACGTCCCTTTTTGTGTCATACCTTCAAGCTAATTATATTTTCTTTTCAGAGTAAGAGTGTCTAATTCTTGAGTCTGTGCCCGAAATCAAATCATGTGCAATCACATTGGATTCGGAGTCTGATGGGCTAATGGTTGAGATGTTCTAGCACTTTCTAAGAGCAATAGGGTAATGTTTGAGTAGATTGGTGTCTTCTCACCTAATGCAATGTGAGCTAGAGAACATGTTGTACAATTATAATAAAATTTTTATTGTCATATAAATTTAGTTATGCAGTTCAAATTAAAATTTTAAATTTGCTAAAAGGAAGACATTGTCTTTTTTTTTTTTTTTTTTTTGTTATTTATCTTCTTGCATCACCTATATGGTTAATACTATCTGGTTCTCAAGGTTTTAAAAGGTAAGGGATGTGTATCTTTATAGTTCGATAAAATATTTTCACACAATGGTATTCTTTTGTGTTTACACATATGATCAATTTTAAATTTTGCTATAGCTTGAGTTTTTACAAGCTGTTGGATTTGCTTTTATGGTTTACCCTATAAAGAGGATGGGGAATTTAATGTTATTTTTATAATTTATAATTTTATCTGAGTCAATTTTATGGTTTTGTTAGTCAAATTAAAGTCTCTGGTGCATCAAATTAGGAAACTGAAAATATACAGATTAAAAAGGGCAAAAGGGTCTCTTGCTCAATGTATAAATTCAAGAAGTCCAAGGAGGAATCTCTAATCTTTGTTTTTTTTATGATGCATTCTTTTCCTAAAACTAATGTGTTCATGTAACATTCTGTTGTTTGGCATTTAATCATTCCAAACAATTTTGTTGAACATTTTGATGGGTCAAGCCCAAAGGCTCATCTCATGTTACAAGTTCAAAGGTCTAACTCCAAGAGATCTAACTAGCTAAGCTCAAAGGAGTTTACACCCGGTCAAACTCATCAAATTCCAGGCGTTACATCAGTAAAGGAGCACGCAGGGTTGTCCAAGAGCTCATGCAAGAGCCTCCTCTACCACCTTGGAGTAAGAGTCATCCAAGAGCCTCCTCTATCATTTTGAAGTAAGAATTATCCAAGAGCCTCCTTTACCACCTTGGAGTAAGGGAGCATCCAAGTGCCTCACCCTCGCCACTCGGAGAGAGTCAATCTTCCCTCATCCTTTGACCAAGTCTTTTAGAGAACATAATAACTTCCTTATCCGTTGAGGAGAAGAGAGGTCGCCAAGCTATTTAATTACCGTTAAAGTCATCCCAATTCGTTATGACTATTAAACGACTTCAACCTGTTATGACTATTAAACGGTTCCAACCCGTTATGACCGTCAGACTAACTACTCGATTACTACACTAAACAACTATAAATTGTAAGCCCCACCAACACTTAGGGGGTATCTCACTCATTTTGAGCACAATTCTCTCCTCCTCCCTAAAAGTTTGTAATCTCCTGTTCTCCCATTGCAGCGGAGTTAATAAAATCCTGACAACCCTTACCATTCTAAGTAGACGTAGGTCATTTTGACCGAACTACTATAAACTTGGTCTTCTCTCTCTCTACTTTACTGCATTTTATATTACTTAATTGACAGGTAGTGTGCAAATCAATTTTGTGTATCATTAGTTTGGCCCCGTTTGTGGGAACGACAAAACTCTCACCTAAACACTTTCTTTGTTGAATTAAAGGCGATCACCATCAGATCCATGAATCGGCCTGAAGATAATCCGCCACAATAGGATGAGGTTGCTCCTCCACCAACCAATCCTGTCCAAAAAGCGCAACAGATGCTAGAGACCATGTAGCAGCTCGTGGCCCAAAACTAGTAGATCCTGCACCTCATGCTTGTCGGACAAGGAGGAGCACAGCCTGCTGGACGCCAAGCCAGAGAAGTTCCATGCCCTGGGAGTCAAGGAGCTTCAGGCACCCCACACAGGGGAACCCACCATGAAGGGCCTCCACCTCCTCATCCAACTCTTATTTCCCATGGTGAATATCCTCATTTCCAAGAGGATGAGGGTGAAAACCAAAGTATGGAACATGAGAGTCATTTCTATGATAATTCTAAAGGAGCTCCCAACCACTGGGACGAAAAAAATAAAAGAAGTGTAAAATCAATTGGGTGACGTCTTCAACATCATGAAGGCGTAAGGACCTGAAACTGTGGACTACCTTGTCAAGCGAACTGACACGTCTTTCAAACCTGACGTGGCGAACTACCCGTCCCTCAAAAGGTCAAAATGTCATCTGTGGAGACCGTTGATGGAACGAAGGATCTACTAGACCACCTCGAAACTTACAAAACTCTAATGTAGTTGCACAATATCCCCAACGAGATCACGTATAGGGCGTTCCCAACCACCTTGAAGGGATTTTCTAACAATGGTTCACCAAGTTCTCCCCAGCTTCCATTACCTCCTTTGCTAAGTTGAGCAAATCTTTCGTGTCGCACTTTATTGGAGGACACCGCCACCAAAAGCCTATCACCCACTTACTCAGCATAAAGCAAGACCGAGAAGAGAGCCTAAGGAGCTACCTCACTCGTTTTAACGAAAAGGTCCTCCAAGTTGAGGAGCCCAATGACAAAGTAACTATGATCGCTTTCTTGGGAGGCCTCCGCTCGTCAATCTTCCTTTTTTCAGTAATGAAAACGACTACCAAAGAGCATGCCAAAACTATTAGCAAAAGCTCAAAAATATATGAATGCTGAAGAAATCAACAAGTCCAAGCGAGATGAATCATCTCGCGGATCCCCAAAATCTTGACCTGCCTCTACACTGCTCTCAAACAGGCAGCCTATATCTCCAATTTAGCGACTTTCTCGTAGGTCGCCAAAAGCTTGGTCTCTGCACTATTCTCAAACAGGCAGTCTATATCTCCAGCTTAGCGGCTCTTTCACGGGTCGCCAAAAGCTTGGTCTTTGCATTGTTCTCAAACAGACAGTCTATATTTCCAGTTTATCGGCTCTCTTGTAGGTCGCCAAAAGCTTGGCCTCTGCACTATTCTCAAACAGGCAGTCTATATCTCCAGGTTAGTGGCTCTTTCACGAGTCGCCAAAATCTTGGCCTCTGTACTGTTCTTAAACAGACAGTCTATATCTCCAACTTAGTGACTCTTTCAAAAGTCACCAAAAGCTTGGCATCTGCACTGTTCTCAAACAGACAACCTATATCTCTAGCTTAGCGGCTCTCTCGCAGGTTGCCAAAAGCTTGGCCTCTGCACTGTTCTCAAATAGGCAACCCATATCTCCAGCTGAGCGGCTCTTTCACGAGTCGCTAAAAGCTTGGCCTCTGCACTGTTCTCAAATAAGCACCTTATATCTCAAGCTTAAGGACTCTCTCATGGGTCGCCAAAAAATTCGGTCTCAAAAGGTGTAGCTCTCTCACAAGCAATCCTCAAACTCTGTCTTTGCTCTCGCGCAAGCAGCCTACCATTTTCTCTAGGTAATCATGTTAGATATTTTAATATTGGAATAACATTGTTTGTGTTTGACACACTTTTGAGGCTCAGCCCGTCTGGGACTACATTAGATTGAATGTCATCAACCTTTTTGTGCCCCTTCGGCACCGCCGCCTCGTTGCCGCAGCTCTCCAGCGCTTATGGCTGACAGAGCCAACACCCAACACTTGGGCCTCCTCCCCTACATCGCCCAAACATACACTCGGAGCCTCAGCTGCATGCCCAACCGAGCTCACCCAAGCATCGGTGCCCACCATGCTACTTACTTTAGTGGAGCTTGCAAGGCCTTTTGCTTGCCCAAGCTCCCCAAATCAGTGCCCAAAGGGGCGCCCAATCCCTCTCTCGTCTGGCTTGCTTGCCCAATTAGGGTCACCATAGCCTAGGCGCCCCATCCCTCTCTCGTCTGGCTTGCTCACCAAAATTAGAGTCGTTATAGCCTAGGCGCCCAACGCCTCCTCCTCGCACGCCCCTACACGTTTAGCTACGGGCGCCTCCTCTTTCCCCACTCATTCGCCTATGGGCAGCTTCAAAATGGGCGCCCATGGCGCCTCTACACCGGCGCCCAGCGCCTCATCGTCCTCTCTATGCTCTCCACCAAGATCCACAAGCTCCTCTTCATTCGACATTTTTCAAAGCTTTCAACTTAAGAGCCTCACCTATGAGTTCTTGGAGGATTTCAAGAAAAGTTCTCCTTTTGGCTCAAGATTGTATGGAATGGGGCTCTTAAAAAAAACAAAATATGAAAGAGAAAGTTTTCATAGCTAATGGAGTCCCACAGGTAAAAGGAGTCTACTGAAAGGGAGGGAGTCGACAATCAAAAGGAGTCTTCAAAAAATTTGAATTTAAAAATGGTTGCACGCTATTTTGACCGTAACTTTTGATATGAAACTCCAAATGAGGCTTCTTATATATCAAATCGAAACTCTTGACGAGCCCTACAAAACTCACTACTTATAATAATGAAAGACACTGTAAAAAGTCCAAAAAAAGCTCAAAAATAACTATTTTGGCCTCCCAAATTTTTTTTAAAAAAATTTGCCTGTTCGCCCAAGACACAGTACTCGCCCAAAAGTTGCATGTTTGCCCAAAATGTGCACCTAGCTCTTTGTTTGCTATTTTGACCGCAACTTTTGCTCTGTGACTCCAAGCGGGGCTTATTATATACCAAATCGAAACTCTCGACGAGCTCTTGAAACAGATGTTTTGGCCTCCCAAAGTTTTTTCAATTGTGTCGGTCAGTCCAAAATTCAAACTCAACACAATGCCTTTCTCTCCAAGTTTCATTGGATATAGGGCATTGAGAGGCAAATGAAGGGTCAAGCTCAAGGGTCCAACTCATGTTACAAGCCCAAAGGCTCAACTCATGTTACAAGTCCGAGGGCCCAACTCCATGAGGTCCAGTTAGCAAAGCCCAAAGGAGTTTGCACTCAGTCAAACTCAGGTTCCAGGAGTTACATCAGTAGAGGAGCACGTAAGGTCATCTAAGAGCACATCCAGGAGCCTTTTCTACCACCTTAGAGTAAGGGTTATCCAAGAGTCTCCTCTACCACCTTGAAATAAGGATCATCCAAGAGTCTCCTCTATCACATTGGAGTAAGGGAGCATCCAAGAGCCTCACTCTCGCCACTTGGAGAGAGTTAACCTTCCTTCATCCTTTAACCAAGTCCTTTGGAGAGTATCATAATTTCCTTGCCCGTTGAGGAAAGGAGAGGTTGCCAAGCTATTTAATTATCGTTATAGTCACCTCAATCCGTTATGACTATTAAACGGCTCCAACCCGTTATGACCACCAGACTAACTACCCAATTACTACACTAAGCAACTATAAATTATAAGCCCCATCAACACTCGGGGGGCATCTCACTCATTTTGAGCACAATTCTCTCCTCCTTCTTGAAAGCTTGCAATCTCCTGCTCTCCCATTGCAGCGGAGTTAAGGTGGACGTAGGTCACCTTGATTGAACCACTATAAACTTAGTTTTCTCTCTCTCTACTTTACTGCATTTTATATTACTTAATTGAAAGGTGATGTGCAAACCAATTTTGTGTATCATTACATTTGTATATTTGTTAGTTGAAATGAGATAAATTTTTTACTGTTAATTTTTTGTGGCTTATATGCTTACTATTGAATATTTCAACCATGAAAGCTTAAGCTCTTAATTAGTTTTAATTGAAAAGATCATTACTTTATAAAATATGATACTTAAAATGGTCCAAGTGCAATGCACGTATAAATCAACTAGTATATAAAAAAGTACACAAAAATACACGAAAACACCAAAATAAACAAATATATATATACTAATACGCCAAAATGTATACACTCTCTTACTCCAACAAATATACACTCTAATACACCAAAATTAACACATACACAAGCACACAAATTGACACACGAAAACACACACATACAAAATTAGGTCCGGATCCAAGCGGGGGTCAGATTTGGGTTTAGGTCGAGTCCAAGGTTAGTTTCAGATCCTAGGTCGAGTTTAGGTTCAGAGTCGAGTTCGACTCCAGGGTCAAGTCCAATTCTAGGTCTGGGTTTAAGGTCAAATCCAAGGTCAAGGTTGAAGTCTGGCTCTGGTCTCAGGTTCGGGTTTATGGTCAAGTCTAAGTTCCTATTCGGGGTTGGGTCCATATCTTGGGTCAAGCCCGTGACTAGGGCCAGGTCGGGTCAAGGGTTGGGCTCGAGTTCAAGTTTTAAGCCCATGTCTGGGGTCGAGGCCAAGGTCGCATCTTGGGTCAGGTCGAGCCCATGTCTGGGTTCAAATTCGGCTCCAGTGTTAGGTCTAGGTCTGGAGTCTAGTTCAGGTCCAGTCTGAGTTCGATTTGGGTTCAAGGTTAAGTCTATAGTTGGGTCTAGGTTCAGGTCTGGAGTTAAGTCCGGGTCTAGTATGTGTGTGTTTGTTTATATTTGTGAATTAGTATATGCATATGTGTACGTATTTTAATGTGTTATTAAATGTGTTTATGTTTTTCTAGGTGTGTGTATTTTTGGTATATTAATATTCCTCATTGTGTTTATTTTTTTATGTGTTTTATGTGGTGTATTAATATTTGTTTATATCAATAGTTTTATGTGTATATCTATATCTATATCTATACTATTTTAAAATGTCTACAAAAATAAAAACTTTTGTTGGACTAAAATAGCCATGACAATAGGACTAATGCCGATTGTATCACATCCTTCTTAAAGTTGCAACGTTACTCTTACTTCAGGCCTGTAAAGAGGCTAGCCTCTTCGAGTTCCGTCTACTCTTATTCCCAAGATTTTTTGTGCTATTTATCATTTGTTTCCTATCGCCCTAACCCTTTCGATACCGGTTTTGGTTTGTCAAAAATGGTGGTGACACCACCGGGCTTTCTCGCCATGCCTCGATGCGACGGCGCAGAGTGACAATGGGTCTATTTTCAGAATGTGTTTTCTGCAAGGATTGCCTTCTTCTTCAATAACTAGCTCCATTTTTTGCCATGCGATAGGATAGCAGATTTCTTCGAAATCAGCCAATTCTCAGTTCGATGTGCACCGACCAAAGGTTGATGAAATGTCTCTTCTCACCAACAACACCGCAAACTTCTATATAGTAACAAACCAGTCTCTCTCTCTCTCTCTCTCTCTCCAGTTTTCAATCATTACATGTATGTAGGTATATATAGAACTTTATCTCTGTGGGTAAGTGTTTGTGCACGATAATTTGGGGGTTTTGTGTCTTTGTTTATTTGCACATCTACTGAAAAATGAGCTTAGATCTAAATTGGGTTTGCTTTGAGATTTATATTCTTTTGCTCAAGTTTAATAGTATTACCAAAATTTCAACTGTTAAATCCACTTCTTTTTCATGTGTCTGTGTGAATGAGCATCTAAGAAATGATTAGAATTTTAACTCTTTTTAGATACCGTTCCTGCAATTACACTTTTTCTATCAATGACTTGAATTGTGGGAATTAGGATTTGCAAACCTTGCCGATAGAATTGGTTGATGAGTATCAGAGAGAGGCATGGACAACATATTGAGTATACGTATCTTTAGTTAACATAAAATCTTTGATCATCAACCATAAAATTATCTTCTGTCTTGGTTTTTTTTTGAGACTAGATATTCACAATTTTTATACTGTGAATATTGTGCTTGTTTTAGCAAATTATTGTTCTTGTAAGTTCATTTGAGTTACTTTTAGCATCCGTTCTGTTTTCTCTGCTGGATTTCAGAATGCACCAAGAAAGAATTGCTTACAGTCAAATGACATTGTCATATTGTGACACTGACTGATATTGATATATGTATATATATTCCCAAACAGCTGGTAGATGTGCTTCGGGTACTCTCTTTGTTGAATGAAGCTACATGGGCTGTCAAGGGCAGGTCATATTGCAAACAGACAAATTCAGGAGTTTTTTGACCCCTCAGTGTTTCAATCACCGAGTTTGGTGCAGTAATTCTTGGATCCACAGTGAGTCTTCTCCTCATTGTGTAAGCATTTTAGCACCACAGGATTTTTGTAAATAAGTCAGTAATTGGTTCAGCAGTTAATAAGATAACCTATTTGAGCTGCTTAGTAGATGGAAAAGTAGGATGTCCTTACTAATTGTAACAATCAATAGAAGTAACGAATATGAGTAATATTTCTACTCAATCAAGTGCTTATCCATGCCAATAAGCTGAATTTACCTGCATTATGACAGATAATGGAAATGTTCAAATTTGTGGAGCAAGGATTGCTGCTTACTCATGAACCTTTAGACTCTTAAAATCTTCGCTTAGATTGTTGGATTCATTCCAAGTCCCACTGGCCAGTGCTTTCTGTTGTGACCATTTGTATTATGTCACATCACATATAATAATACAAATTAGCTTGTCTTGCATTTTCCGAACTCTGATAATTGGCCACTTACTGATCCTCTGCCACCATATGGTCGAGGTAGGTAGTTACCTGGTGGAAGGCATCAAAGCCTTCTTTATGGAAACAATCTAACTGATGTTGCAATAACAGGTTGATGATATTTTTAAAGGATTATGTTCTCTCCATCTTGTCTTGTTTTCTTCTCTACCATTCAAAACTTTCTCCATGCAGGTGATAGTGGAACGATTGATGGTCAAGGCACAGTCTGCTGGAATTGGTTCTGAAATGAGACCTTGGATTATACCAGGCCTCATTTGGTTGAGTTGATGAACTCAAATGGTGTCTTTATCTTAAACTTGTCCTTCCTTAATTCACCTTTTTGGAATATCCACCCGGCCTACTGCAGGTATGTACTCTCCAGAAAAATTAAAGGACATTTCTTTTCCTTGTTCATTAACCTTCAGCACTCTCTATTACCAATTTAAAACTGCACAAAAGCCAAGTTTTATAATTAGGTGGAAAGTTGAGACTCTTTTTGTGGATGAACAGCCAAGTTAGAGTTCAAAATGTAACAATCATTGCTCCTCTTGATTCACGAAACACAGATGGGTTTCTTTAAGGTGGGATTCCCCCCCCCCCCTTTTTTTACTTACCGTGCTATGTAGTATTATAGTCGTTTCATGCAATGTGGAATGAACACGGTCAACTTGGCTGTCGATTGTAGTTATAATATTGCGTTGGGAATTCTTCAAGCCTTTATTTTTGTTTAATATTTTTTTTATTTTTCTTAGAATTTNATGCAATGTGGAATGAACACGGTTAACTTGACTGTCGATTGTAGTTATAATATTGCGTTGGGAATTCTTCAACCCTTTATTTTTGTTTAATATTTTTTTTATTTTTCTTAGAATTTCATTGTGTTTAAGCTTAACTTTGACGTTAAATAAATACGAATGTTAATGCTTGAATGCTCATTCTATCTTTTGTAAGATGCCAAGAACTTGTCTATGCTTTGAGTAACATGTCTCTTGATTCATACATTAGTTGCAAATTTTGGGCTCTAATTTCATTCAGTGTGCAATGTGTTTAGTTTATCCTTTCCACAAACAAGAAAAACATTTTGTTTTCTTTCTTTCTCCTCTCTCTCTCATTTTGTTTTTTTGGGCTACTTCTCAAGGAGTGCTCTATTTTGTTCATCTTTAGTGAACGAATAGGTTACTATTTTCTTGGTGTTTATTAAAGTTCTTAGTATTGAAATGAGGGTCATCTTAATGCATTTTTCTTAAAAAAATTTGCTTTGCTTTTTTCTTGGAAGATAATTTTTTTTTTATCATAATAGGTATTAAATATTCCATTCCATGACACATAAACCTGAAAATAAAAATAATGTATTTATCATAACTTGCACAGATCAAACATAACATCTAGGAAGTACAGATACTTCCTATAAGGGTGACATGATAGTGTCGAACACGTGTTGGACATGTACATGGCTGGATATATGGCCGACGAGTAGAAATATCATGAATAGTGAACTTAGTCAAACACGACCAAAACATGGCTCGGTCATGTCTAAGATACGGCGAGGACACGACCAAAAATTTTTTTATTAAAAAAAATAACTTTTAACTATCAAAAGGAGCGTGATTTTTATTTTTTTAATATATTTTTTATTATGTAACTTATATAATATGAATGTTAATAAATGAAATGATGTTTGATTGAAATAGTGGATATTTAATTTGATCTATTTTAATTTTAATAAAAAAATAATATTTATTAAGTCTTATTATTAATATGGTTATAATATATGTTTTATTTTCAATATATTACAACTCTATTATTATTTAAACAATATATTATATACTATTTTATTATTCATATTGTTGTCGTACTTGTGTCCCATATTTTTTAACTTTGCCGTATCCCTGTATCCATATCGTGTCGGATACAACTCCAGTGTCCATATCCGTGCTTTCTAGCATAANCAATATATTATATACTCTTTTTATTAGTCGTACTTGTGTCCCATATTTTTTAACTTTGTCGTATCCCCGTATCCATATCGTGTCGGATACAACTCCAGTGTCCATATCCGTGCTTTCTAGCATAACATTAACTTGATAATTTTACACCATTTTGGTATCCGTGCAAGATGCAAATTGAAGTAAAAATAAAATATCTTACGACCATGAACAAACATTTGAATCAAAGAGTCTGCAATATTAATTTTTCAATATATTTGACATTTTTTTTTTTGTCAGTTGGGGTGAATGTCCAAGCCCAAGTAATCACGGAATTATTGCNTGCAAGATGCAAATTGAAGTAAAAATAAAATATCTTACGACCATGAACAAACATTTGAATCAAAGAGTCTGTAATATTAATTTTTCAATATATTTGACATTTTTTTTTTGTCAGTTGGGGTGAATGTCCAAGCCCAAGTAATCACGGAATTATTGCAAGTTTATCTTTGTTAAAACCACCTAACCACTACCAATAGATAGAGCCGGTGGTAAATTGTGAGCCACATCTTGCACAATATACCTCTGAAAATTTTGGGCAACAGTAGCCTAACAGAGAACTCGACTATTTTTTTTCAAAATGNATCTTTGTTAAAACCACCTAACCACTACCAATAGATAGAGCCGGTGGTAAATTGTGAGTCACATCTTGCACAATATACCTCTATGAAAATTTTGGGCAACAGTAGCCTAACAGAGAACTCGACTATTTTTTTTCAAAATGTAAAAAAATTTGGAGTCCAAGGTATCTAAATAATATAATTTTAACATCGTGGTTTTTTAGTGTGTGTGTGTGTATCTTTCACATATGATAGTAAAGTCATGTCTTTGTCAAACAAAGTAAACTAGAGGTAATTCCCGAGTGAAGGACATATTCTGATATCACATACAAAGCATATTGATTGAGTTGCAAAAGAAGGTTATCCATTTTTAGACTTTAAAACCTTGCTAATATTTTGTATTGTATATCATAATTTTCTATTCTTATTTTAAGGTTTTTTCCAATTAGCAGAATGAAGCATTAGCAGCAAAAAAACTTTGGTTGGCTACATAAAGCAACATATTATAGTTTTATGTTGCTTTTTTGATCTATTAGCAAAGATACCTTGTTACTTTTATTTTCTATGTTTATCCTTGATTAATTTTTCAATTTCCATTTTATTATTTATCAAATAACTATAGGAATTGATTTTGCAATAAATATAATAGTTAACCTTTTGAGGTTTTTTATTTTCCTTCTGCTTTCTGATATACAAAATCCAAAGCCATTGTTTTGATTTAAGTTTAGATGCTATAGATTGTAAGAATAACTATGCACCTCATGCTCCATGAGCACAGATTCTGCTCTTGTTTTTGGCAATTGCAAATATATTTTTTTTGAAAGACAATGATTGTAAATTCTTGATCGTTCTTATTTGTTTCTTTGGGGTTCCTATAGAATTTTTGTAGGTATATTGGCTGCATGATTCTGCTACACATGTATTTTGCCCTCCAAACATGCTTATAGATTTGCCTTTGAGCTTTTTGATGGTCAAATAAGAGATTTAAGTCGTGTCATCTTAATCAAATGAAGAAATTTTTTGGTAAATCTGCATTTGTAAGAATAATTACAACTTATTTTCCCAATGAAATGGGCTAAATTGCATAACAAATCACATAAGACAAGACTATCTAACATGATTGATAAAAATTAAATTTGTTTTAACATTATGGAACTAGCTATTTGTCATTGTGAAGCTTTAACTCAACTTTGCTTGCTCGAAATTTATCGAAATACTACAAATATCTTGGTCCCGCTGTAGTAGGGATTTCTTCCACCATGGGCACAATTTAGAGGACTTTCTAGGATTGGGGAACAATTCATCGACAAATGTTGTTAATCATTTTGAAGTATTCAGTAGCCCTAATTGCTAGGGGTTTTTCTTTTCCTAATGTGTTCTTCATGCATTTTTTTGTTTGTTTTCTTTTTGAGTTTTCGCATAAGAATACTTAGTGGTTGCTCCTTCAACTATAATCAAGTATATATGATTGATTTAGTCTAGATATAAAATATAAAAGTATTGATGTTTCACTTGACTATAGTGTGACATGGCCTGCACTTGAATTAAATTGGTAGGAACGCATAACCAACACGCAGTTCAAAGAGAACTTATCTTCTATAACAGACTGTGAAATTAAAACTATAAAACTAATTTATTTGGTTGTGAATTATCGTTAGATATAGGTCCCTAATTAGATGAAAGGAATTTTGTTTTATTTATTTATTTATTAATAAATAAATGGAACGTGCTTCTCAATTGATCTCAGCATCTAATAATTTTGATTTTTTTTTATTGAGTAACACATTAATCATAGGATAAATGCTTCTTCTAGCAATTTCCTTTTGTTATGATTTTTGTTTAAGAAAGTTCATTTTCCTTTAATTTGTCTTTTTCAATTATGGACCTTATACACCTATTTAATGGGTTCAATGCCTCTTCCTTCATAGTAAATTTTTACTCGACCTTGATTCATGTAATTATATACCATATAACTCTTGAGACAAATGATGTTTACTGTAACTTTCAAATACTCCTTATTCAAAATGCAGGTTTTTTTTGTCAATTATTCTCATTCTTTTCTATGAGAAGTCGAGGAAGGTAATCAAATATGTCATCTTGAGCATTTTAGTTTATAGTTCCTGCAAAATGTTTGGGTAAATTGTTCAGTATTCTTCTTCACAATCTTTAGTACTTGTGGAAGGAACTTGTTGAATTGTTCATGAAGATCTAGAAGTCATTCTTGAAATGGTGTTATAATGAAAACATTGGTGGGTCTAAACAAAAATCAAGAATTCTTATTACAGGGAAACATAATTTTAAGCAAGGGCCAACTTAGATTCTAGGAACTTCGTTTTTTTATTTATTGGGTTTGGGTAGCATGGAGGTCGAGGAAAAAGCAGCGTACCAATACTAAGGATCTCCTTTTGCATGACTAAGAAATTCTTAAAACATATGGCATCGTAACATTGTAACGTTAATGGTTAGATGATTTTCTTTTTTTAACGTTCTCAGGAGTAAAAGTGTTGATATCAAATTACTATGTGACACTCTTAAGATGAAACTGAGATTTGTTAGACATTAGTACTTGAAAATGTTTAGCATGTGAAGGATAGTGACATACTGTACTTGAGATAGTGACCTACATTGTGCTTCAATAGTGATTTCCCAACGAAAAAACTTATTGATTTAGTACAAGGATGTGGAATTTTGTTCTGATTTTTGAATCGCTTTCAGACGTCATCTATAGTGTTTTAAGATTATACTGTAATTTTTATTTTCTAATTTGCTTTTAGGTACATTCAAGTTGATGCTTCAATTTACAGAAGAATATCCAAATAAGCCAACAAAAGTGTGATTTATCGTCTGAATGGTTCATCTAAACACTAATAGGGACATAGAACTATAGGATGCCATCTTTGTATACATTGCAATCATTTATACGATTTATATTTAGTAGGATCCATTGGTTCAATGGTTAAAATTCAACTCATTAACCTCTAGATTGTGTTCTCAAACATAAGGATTACTTTGTAAAAATAATGATAAATATTAGACTATGTGACAGTAGAAGCAAACTTTTTTTTCCCACTCTTCACAATAACATTTGATCTGTATACACCTTTTTTTAAAAAAAAAAAAAATAATTTTATCATTATTTTGTTTCGTGCAAAAGGTTTAAAGTAGGTGGTTCTCTTCAATTTATAAGTTATGTTTTTCATTCATTCGTATTCACTTATAATTTGTGAAGTTTTTTCGTGTCTTTTAAATAATAAATACTATAAAAATCATGTCTAAAGACCTTATCGAATAAATAAATGTGAAATCTTTCTTTGCAGAGAATAAATAAATAAAAGTTAAAATTGTAATTTAAAATTGTTCACGTGCAACGCACGTGTACATCAACTAGTATACTTAAAGGCCAATAAGTCTAAATTGACGTACTCCTTCACAATTCTCCGTTGAAAATATATTAGACTTGTTTTGCACCCAACTTATTTTAAATGAGCACATAACCAACCCATTTCGCCCAATTGCCTCCTCTAAACACTAGATTCAAAGACGTGTTTCAAATGAGTCCTATTGTGTTATGAGTAATATTATAAGAACATAAAATTTTAGCATAATTTATTAATTTAATGAATGTGCCAATAATTTCTATCGTAATTGTTTCAATGGGAACAGATCACTTACGCATCATTATTTCAAACTATTAGATTAGTTTTTGACGTCTTAAAAGTATTATTCTTGCATTTCTCAAAAAATGAATTATAACAAACCAAACGGATTAAAACATGTTAACGACCATTATGATGCATAGTGCAAAATTTAAGTAGCTAATCACCTTATATTTGCATTGATTTCTTCAATTTTGAAGTATTTTCAGCTATAGAAATAGCCTCTTCTAAGAAAAGGCCAGACTATTTACATTAGAATTCTTCTAAACTCCGCAATAACGAAAGTTTCATATATCTGTTTTATATAACATTTCTAGTGAAAATGTCCCTCATCATGAACTCTAGCAGTTGTCCTTGAGCTAGGATTGTCAAGATATGATTTTGAACAGCAAATCTTTTTTTAAGAAAGCAAACTAAGAAAATGAGAAGGGTTATGGCCGAAGTGACCCCACTTATANTTTTTTCCCACTCTTCACAATAACATTTGATCTGTATACACCTTTTTAAAAAAAATTTTTTTATCATTATTTTGTTTAGTGCAAAAGGTTTAAAGTAGGTGGTTCTCTTCAATTTATCAGTTATGTNAATTTTTTTATCATTATTTTGTTTAGTGCAAAAGGTTTAAAGTAGGTGGTTCTCTTCAATTTATCAGTTATGTTTTTCTGTCATTCATATTCACTTATAATTTGTGATGTCTTTTCGTGTCTTTTAAATAATGAATACTATAAAAACCATGTTTAAAGACCTTATCGGATAAATAAATGTGAAATCTTTCCTTGCAAAGAATAAATAAATAAAAGTTAAAATTATAATTTAAAATTGTTCACGTGCAATGCACG
The DNA here is from genome assembly GCA_963454935.2 of Ilex paraguariensis. Lineage (NCBI taxonomy): Eukaryota > Viridiplantae > Streptophyta > Magnoliopsida > Aquifoliales > Aquifoliaceae > Ilex > Ilex paraguariensis. The sequence continues at coordinate 386,742 of CAUOFW020006580.1, forward strand.
TGTACATCAACTAGTATAAAAAGATATATAGACAATAAGATACATCTCAATACAAATAATTAATTTTACATCAACTTTCCTTCTAATTTTGGAGTGATTGATTTTGGTGAGTTGGAAGGAAAGTTAATCCATCCATTTTTTTCATCCTTCCTATTTTCCTTCATTATCAAACATGATGCTTTATTTATCCTTCTAACTTTCTATCTTTCTAATTTCTCATCCTTCTATTTTTTCATCATATCAAACGGAGCATTTGTCTCGTTCAATACCTAAGCTCATGAGTGGCCGAATTTAATATCACCATACAATTTGGGACTCAAGTAAACCAATTGATTAGGCTATGGTATCTTTGATTTCTGATGGGACTTTAAGCAGCTCAATAGCCACCGAGTTGACATATAGATAGTTATAGTCGTTATGGGACAAAAAGCGTCGAGGGAAAGAGCCGAGGAGTAATTACCCAGTGGAGTTGAGGATAACTGACTGAACCAGCATTAAAGAGGACATGATTGTTCATTAATGACGACTTTAGTGACTGTGACATGGTTATTAATGAGTCTCTGTGTCCTTGAAACCCACGGAGATAGCCATCATTGCAAAGTATTAATGGCTATAACGCCGACCCTATGTACTTGGGAGACCCCGAGGTTCTTCTTCCCAAGCAGTAATTGCTCGGGAATAGGTGTCAGGCACTGAATAAATGTATCCAATGACCGGGGATAGGGATATAAATGCTTGGTACGCCTTGAGCTGTCATCCGATCGCTCGAGCAAATAAATCATAAGAATCTGAGGGGAAAATATTCATTATGCATAAATAAGAGTGTGCGTCATTAGATGTTGAGATGTGACTTAAAGTTTCTGCACTCCTTGTTAGTTTAGGTATAAATACTCCTAAAAAATACGAACAAAGGTATGCAAAACTAAATCCAGAAAAATATACTATGCTAATGTCTCCATTGTCGACTGACTTGAGCTTCTGAAAGACCACTTTCTTAACCTTTTGAATGTTTCAAGTTCATCATCTAATAGATTGTTACATCTCTTTATTGGCAATAATTCTTCTGTGCAATTTCTATTCTATTTCCATATGATACTATGAAAGATCCATAGGATGATGAGGTGCGACCGTGAGGTGAGAAATTACCTGGGTAGACGCCGAACCGAAGACTATGGACGATGGCTCTCAGCTGGCGACTACGAGTGAGAGAGATGAAGTGAATTCGTGGTAAGGGAGGAGAGTTGGGGACAAGAGAGACGGTGCGAGAATGTGAGTACAATTGTGAAAAAAATTGGATAGGGACTGGGTAATAAAAAAAATTATAAATATAGGATTAATTGTAAATTATATCCCGAAAGATTATTTGAATCTCAATTTCTGCCATTAAAGATCAAAAATCTTAATTTACACTCTCAAAAATATAAATCTATATTAATGCATACCTGGAGTTAATAGTTATCGTTTAAAACTAAATAAATAAATTACATCTAGATCCTCTCATATTTATCGCTTAATCATTTAGACCTCTTACATTTAAAATATTATAACTATATCTCCTGAGAATTTAGATATGACTAAAAATGTTCTCCTAATTGGACATCCAAATAATTTTGTTTACTACATTGGATATAAAAATTATTATATAAATACTTGCATTATATTGATCATTCAAATAGTAAGCTTGATTTTAAACTTTAGAGTATAATGAGTCCACAAAATAAAGGGTAGTATAAAAATTATAATTTTTTATTATGATGAAATCATATTTTTTAATGATTATATTAACAGATATCAACGATAAGAGATTATGTGTTACATGTGCACAAACGTCAAGAGGTATATGAGTAATAATCTAAATGTAAGGAGGTCTAAATGATTAAGTGGCAAATTTGAGGGGTCTAAGTATAACTTACTCAACTAGTTTTAAACGGCAAACTAACATCTCATAGTTTCCGGTGCTTATTGATACATATTAATATCTTTGAGGGTGTAAATTGAGAATTAAGTGGTCTTTTGAGGTACAATTTGTGATTAACCCTAAAATATAATTAAGGAAAAAGCTGGAGGTTTGTCACGATTCCTAATATATATATATACTTACGTAACGCTTAGATCCCTATCATTAATTCCATTAATCTTAGTAAATTATACATAAACCTTCTAAAGTTTATAGACGTAATATTTAGATCGCTTAAATTTAAAATATTATACTTAAATCCCTTATTAGTTGCAAAACTTACGAAATCTATTAAACGACCAAATGACCCCAATTATAGATAGAAGATATTGTGTTTATTACAATTTAATCCTTTTTTTATTTTTTCAATTTTATTTCAGTAGACAATGTAATTGCATACAAAGGAATATTAAATTGAGTTTTGCCATATATTTATACTGATTACTATACGTAGTTTATATTTTTGAGTCACTTACTGACTTAGGTATTGGAGAGTCGACCTCCAGAACTTCTCTTTGGTCTCCAACTTCTTCTTTAGGTGATCAAAACACAACAAACTGATGTGTAAGTCGTCCAAAATTTTATATTAATAGTACTAATTATGATTATTTTAAGAAAAAATTAAATTTTTATTTTTAATTTTATTTCAATAAATGGTATAATAAAACATGAATTTTGATTGTAAAATTTAAAATATTTAATATTTTATCTTTAATTAAAATATTTTTTGTTTAAGTATAATATTTTAAATTTAAAATGTCTTTACATGCCTATAAGGGGTCTAACTATAATTTATTATAAACATTGACAGTATGAATGTAAGTATTACGTGCGTATAAATTTTAGAAAGTTTGTGTGTAATATTTCAAATGTCAAGGATATAAATAATTAAATAACAATCCTCAAGAAGTCTAGGCGTAATTATCCCTAAAAAAAAATTATAAACTGTAATTCTGGGAATTGCTGGCTGTGGTCATTATATCGTATGTCCTACTTGATCTTATATTGGAATTCCTAGGCTGTGTTTACCCATGGACACAAGCTTTAGAGCTAAGCTACACAAATTGTTGTTTCTTTTGTGATACTTTTTTTACTCATCAGATTTCTCTGACGATGCAATTCTACATTGAAGGTCTGCTGGAGCAAGCTGTTAATTGGCCCATAAATTATACTCTAGAAATTATACTTTTGGATTATTTGCACCGGCGGTCCCCAAACTATTCATTTTTGTCTTATTTTGGTCCCCAACATTCCAATTGAATCAAATTGGTCACTAAAGTATTCACTTTGATTTATTTTGATACCAACCATAGACCCCGTCTGTTTTTTGTCGTCTCCATCTCCATGTGCTATCCACGTGAGGGGCAAATTAGACATTGCACTACAGGGTCTAGGAGGGAAACATTACCGCCAACTCTATGCCCACAGTATAGCTTGTCCAGCAATTAAAGCAAACAAATAAAGTATCTCAAACCAAAAAGAAGAAGAGAAGGAAGGAAAAAAGGGGAAGAGAAGGGAGAAAAAAGGAAAACGTGAGGGACGAAATTCAATGCAATAGAGGCAACACCATGTTACTATAGGAGAATGGGCAAAATGTAGACTTCTTGGACTGCTACAAACCCAGGAAGAATGTTTATTGGGTGTGAGAGATATGGGGTAATCTTTATTTTTATTTCATTCGTTAGTATTGTATGAACATTTGAGTTTTTTAACAAAGTATTGTATTGTTATGAAGTTGGAGGCTGTGGATTTTTTGTTTGGTATAATCCTCCAATGTGCGATAAAGCGAAGTATGTGACACCTAGACTTTTGTGATCTCTGTGAAGATACGATGACCAACAACAACTGTCAAAGAAGAGGGAGAAAATCTTATGGGTTGCTCTGTTTTCTTCATGGACATTTTCCATTTTCACTTGGGTGTTGTATTTCAAGTAATTGGACTTTGTGAAGCTGGAAACATGTGTAACTTCTATACCTGGTTGATGTTCTCTATGTAATAGAGTTTAATTATGTATAAATATGACTTCTCTTTTGTGGAATACTTAATTTGTGGAATATGAAATGTTGATATTCCATATAACTCTGAGTACAAATTTTAAAATTCAACAGACATGGCTCCTTGTTATGCTTATATTACTCACCCAATAGGCTAAGTATAATCTGTTGAAACTCAATACAAACCCAAAAAACAGAGCAACATGGTTGCTTCTTACACTTATATTACTAACTCAGTACAAACCCAAATATTACAAACTAAATCAACATGACTGTTAACTCTCATTACAAATCCAAAAGAGAGTTATACATATTCGTTGTACCCAAAAAACAGAAGTTGCACATCATACAACATGGCTGCTTGTTGATTTACTCCTTCTGAATGGCAATTTTTCCCTTCAAATTTGAGTGATGAAGGCTTTAGTTGCATTTCCAGAATTTGAAGTTGACCCAGTGGTTGAAGCTTGAAGTTGTTTAAAGCAAGACCTTCCTGCTACTGCTTGGCTTCTCCCTACTACTGTTTGGCTCCTTGTTACTAATGGGCCCCCTTAAGATTGACTTCCTCCAGCTTGTAGTCCTTCTCCATCTGTCAATACAGTAGTGCATGTCCGCATATTATGCCCATTCTTACCACATCTCCTAGACTTAGCTGATACATGCGCAGTTTTCCTCAACTTATGTGGTTGTTGTTTATTACTTATCTCATCTGATTTCTTCCTCCATAATTTTTTTTAGCCTACCAAGTTGTCTTCTGTTCAATGGAGGCAATACTAGGGTAAGTCCACTTTTAGGCCACATCTTATGTCCATTAATTGGGTTAATAATTGGTTCATATGTTTGCATAAAGGCCCCTTTCTTGTAGTGTTCAGTAACGTAGTATTCTGGTTGTTGACCCCTATTCTGAATAGAAGCAATGGCATGTGGACTTATGATTCCTGTAAAGTCCAATTTCCTACCTGAGCATGTCTTCTCTTTCAAATCAACACAATATATTGATCTCCATTCATACACCTTACCTCAAATTTTAACTCACCATGTCAATCAGCAATACAAGCAAAACTCTCACCTTTCCATTTCTCTAACCTTTTTTGAATTTTGGGGCATATATCTTCACTATAATTCCTACCCTATTCCCTCCTCTTTACCATTCTTTGGGTTAAGTAGCATCTAATCCATTCTAGCATTTCCAAGATGGACTTATCCCTTACTTCTACAATTGTCCCATTTGATGTCTCACATAGATTGTTTAACAAAATGTCACACTTGGGTTCTACTCTAAAATGTGACCTACTCTAGTACCTTGGTGGCTCATTGGCCAACCACTCAAAAGCATTTTCATCTTCTTCTTTAACTAGTTACATCTCAAAGTCAAATTCTGGAATGTGTATTGCCCTAGCACATTTCCAGAATTTCTTCCTAATACACAAACCCTTAAACTATCTGATGAAATTGTTTTAGCAGATGCCTAGCACAAATGCCTATGTTCTAATCTAGGTAGGCTCTCACTCAGTGGTAGAAGCAAGCCTTGTTCAATATCAGGAAGAAAAAGTTAGTACATAAACACTAATAATATATTAACAAACACATATTATTAACATGCATATACCTTCTACTTGTCAGTGATGAAGGTCCATTGGTGTTGGTTTTGATAATTGATGCCTAAGTCAGTGCATAGTATTGCTAAGAACCATGTGAATCTTCATCTCAATCTCAACAACACAGTATGCAATAGGAAACATATAATCATTGGCATCAATACCAACTACTATCAACCACTGTCTATTGTATGCTCCTTTCAAGTGGCAACCATCTAGTCCAACTACTTTCTTGCACCCTCCCAAAAATCCCCTCTAACATGCTGCAAGACAAATATGTAACCTCTGAAATCTAAGTTGACATGTTTCCTCATCTGCAGGGGCATTCAAAACAACTGTGGAACCAGGATTAGCCCTCCTTAGTTCCTCAAAATAATCTCATAGTCTACCATATTGTTCAATGTCATCACCATGTATCAATAGCATTGCCCTTTTCCTTGCTCTGTATAATTGATTCCTTATTACATCAACATGTAAATCTTGCCTAACCCTTTTTTATAAGCCTTTATAGGCCAACAAGGGTTGATTCTCAAGTCCTTTAGATACTTCAATGCAATCATCTTTGAGTTCACATTTTATTAGTTTAAGTCTTCCCACATGTGTGCTTGCTAATGTATGTCTTTATTTGGTATGTTTTCTCACCATGCACTCTAGAAGCATAAACAAGCCAACTGCAGCCCTCTTGACATTGTGCCCTTACCTTCTTTTTGTCATATTTTACCAACGTAACATTTCTTTGATTTTTAATTGCATGTTGTCTAATAGCAGCTTTGATCTCCTCAGATGTATTGAATAACATACCTAGCTTAAATTGTGGGTCTTCCTGATCTTTGTTTGCCCTAAATACTTCAAATTTTGTTTTTTTTTTCTTGCATCAGTCTCTCTATTAGATGAACTACAACAACTTATAATGTCCTCAGAATCAACCATATGAGTCACTCAAGTCTAAGCCATGCCTTATGTCTGTTGTTGTTGTTTTTTGCCTGTTAGTTTTCAAACTAGTCCATTCAGCTTCATGATCAACATAATTCTCATACAACATGGTATCGTACTCACTTTCATAATCACTGTCAACCAATTCTTCATATTAATTGTATTCAGATTCAAGTCAGTACTTATCTAAGTCTGATGCTACCCCATCCTCTATTTCATTGTCATCAATTGGGCATCACCATCAACAGGATGATTGCTTTTGCCTCTAGATGATCCAACCTACCTCTTCACTAATTTAATACCTCCCATATGTTTACAATATACTTGAGCTACCCTATTTTTATGCAATGATGTGACATATCTAATACCTATTCATCATTACTCATATGTGCTAGCCCTTTGTCCAAATCCAAAATAGGAAGTTTGTACTAAAATCCAATATATGGAGCATATCCAACACTATTAGCTATATCATCCATTTCAATGAGTGACATTAATTCACAATCACAGTCATCTATGTAATCTATTTTGCCCCCAACATAAGCTTTTTTTGGATTCTCTATAAATTCACCAATGTGGTGAACCTCCATTGAGAAAACCAAAGACTCATGGCCTATAACATGATTTTGTTGAAACATATGTAAGAAAAAACATAAAAATTGCCAAATGATTTCCAAAAACAAGTAAATATAAAATTCAATGAACATGTAAATTATAAAATCTAATATATAAAATTCATATTGCATAAACAAGTGGTTTCCAACAACCACATAAACTATAAAATATTTCAAAAAAAAAAAAATTGTTTTGCATAAACAAATATATTTGACAATATCAAGACCTTTTATATTCAGATGTACCCATGAAGCTGAAACCCAAACTTATAAAAATCATTACATGATGTAATGGGGAACATCGTATCATCCAGCCTGATTCCCTTTCTTCTTCCTAATGAAACAAACCATTTTTATACTATGATTCACAATCAACCAAGATGAAGACAAAGCTAAGCACTCTTGCATTTTGCCCTGATCAACTCTGGCCATTTTGCCCTAATCAATAGTTCTCACCATTGTTGTCATTGCAATGGAAGTGAAGAGTCTGAGAATCACAGTTTTTAAATGGCTAAGTAGGCTAAGTAGGTTGCAATGTCCAATTTGCTCCTCATGTGGATGACACATGGAGATGAAAACGATAAAAAGCAGACGACGTTTATGGTTGGGATCAAAGTGAATACTTTGAGGACCAATTTAATTCAATTGGAATGTTGGAGACCAAAATGAGACAAAATGAATAATTTGGGAAACACCAGTACAAATAATCCTTTACTTTTCTTCTCTTTTGTTTTTGTCCTTTAAGTATGCACTATTACTAGAAAAATACACAGAAGTGTGAACATAAAGTTGAACCGATTTTGTGCAGAGAGAGAGAGAAAGATTTGCAGTTACAAAGAGAGATCGTGGAGAAGGAGTCCTTGTGCAAGATCGAAGCTAGACTAGATCCGCTAACTATGTCGTTCGAGGATACCGAAAAAGTGGAGATTTAAAAATCACTAGACCGATTGAATTGAACTAATTTAGGGCCAAAAAAAAATAGAATTTTTGTTTTTATATCTTACTTTTCGTCTCAACTGTCGGGTTTGAAGATTTACTGACTAGCCGATTTTACGAATTTTTAACAGTACCGCAAACCGGTTTAGGCTCCGTTCACTAGTTCAACCATCTAATCCGGTTGGAATTTTTAATAATAGTGCTTAGGTGTGTTATAAAAAAAATAGTTAATTATAAAATACTCCCTTCAACTTTGAATAATTACAACCAGAGCAACTAAAGGCAATTTGAGGTTTAAAGTAAAAACATTAAATAGTATTAATTTTTTATTTTTTTATGTGAGAGGAAAACATAAAAATAATGTGCTAGTATAGTCGAGAAAAAAGTTTCACCGACGAGAGAGTTTAGTTTTAGGTTTTGTTTATATTTTTTGCTTTTCTTTTATTGGAGAGGGACATAGAGAATGAGTAGGGGTAAATATAAGTTGATTTTTTAGTAATTTTTTGTTTTTTTAACTTCTAATTTTTAGGTTTCTAATGTTATGAATTGAATCATATGCCTAAATTATTACAATAAAAATTTGAGTTTTTTGGAAGTTAGTACATAAAATTAGACTTATTGAATAAGTTCATAGTGAAAAATATTTGGTGAAAAAGTTTTCTGATAATATAGAAATACTTGAATACCTTTTTACTATATAGCAGTTGTCTAAAATGGTTTTGAAAAATCAAAACTCATAATAAGTTCTCTTCATATAAGTCGGTCTCTCACTCTCTCTTATTGATGTGGACTGGTTAGGAAAGACATCATTTAATGGTCAGTATGCATCATTTAAATGCTTAACGCGACTCATTAAATGTCTGAAAGATGCTCATTGAATACTCAACTTCTTGAACAGGGTAATCATTATGTTGTTTGAACCAAAGTGACTATTAGAATTCCCTGGGCATAGTAAATGCGCGACTTGAGGGAGATAATAGTTTATGACAAGTTATTTGTGTAGGTGTCCAACCTGCCAATTGGATATGACTCACGAAGTTCCATCTCATCATCTCTCAAAGTATAAATAGCTCAAAAGATTGAGTTTCAGGTATGCATGCATAACCCAACTTACACAAAATCACATTCCTCTCAGCTTGAACAAGGACGGACTTAGATATAAGAGAAGACAGACCTCCAACCCTCTTCTAACCTTGTTCCTAGGGATGACAGTGGACTAGAAAAAAGGGAGTTATTCACCCAAACTCGTTCCGTTTGAATTGAGGATGGACTTTACGTATTGGACGGTGGATGTATACGGGGATACCCTTATCCCTGTCTCATCCCAGCTGTACCCATTATATATATACTTCTAGTTACAAGCTTAAAGCCCTAATTTACTCTCCTCTTCCTCTATCAATCACCTGCCTCCATCTCTCTCTCTCTCTCTCTCTCTCTCTCTCTCACACACACACACACACACACACACTGTGAGACAGACACCCATCGCCCTCCTCCATCATTCTCGATGGTCGCTGCACTCAGCAACTCCTCACAGCCGCTTGCTTCCTTGTTGATCGCTGCACTCAGCAGCTTCTCACAACTGATTGTTTCCTCGCTGATTGCTGATCGCTACATCTCTCACTTGCTCACAGATCTTTGACTCAGTTCTTCGACACACAGATCTTCATTCTTCAATCAACAATCTGGTAGGTATGACCAATACCAATGTTTTCCTTTTCAAATGGGTTTGTGTGCAATATATTTTCAAATGTGGGTTTTTTTATATGATTTCTCTAATTTTTTTATTTGACATCTGAGAAGAAAAGGCTCATCTGTATGTATTAGTTGGTGTTTTATTTTTTTTAGTTGTAAATTCCTTGTTTAAATCTGTAGCCTGCGCTTCTGTAATGGTGTTTTGATATATATTGCTAACTTCGACTGAACACTGCTATGAGTAATTATACTTCACAACAAGCAGATTTTTATAAAACGTCATAGCTTTCTCTTTAACCTCATCCACTTAGTTTCCATCACTTTTTTCTAGACTATGATAATCTTACCTTGAAAAATCAATCCTGTGTATTAGTAGAGAGTATTGTGTTCTTCTTTGTCTTGTGTATTTAAAATATTAAATTTATTTAGAATTTTAGATTATATTGGCTTGAACTTAGGCTTGGGCTTTGGCGGGTACGAGGGCAGCAGGGATTAGAAATTTACCGTGAACGGGAATGAATATGAAAATTATAATCGTTAACGAGACTGAATCAGGGATGAACAAAATTTTTTTAAGCGGATACGGAGACGGAGATATTATGCATGATTCATCTTATAAATTCCTATACAAATCTCGCTTTATTATGGATTAAAATATAAGTGAGTGTAAAAAATATTTATTGTAGTTAAAATATAAGTGAGTGATTAAAAAGTTTATTATAATTAAAAAATAAAATATTTCATAAGATAATTTCACCAAAACAAATTGAAAAAAAACAAAGATGTGAGGAATGAATTGTAAATCGGCCCAAAAAACTCAAAAACCCAAAGCATTCCAAAAGCCACTGGATCTGGATCTGGATCCAACTGTGAGGGTTTGTTCGGCTCGACCTTTCTGGAATCTACTAGACTTTTCTCAACTCTCGAGCATCTCTACAAAGTACTACTGCTAATTCCTTCCTCCGAGTCTCCTCCACCTTTTCCCTTCTTGCTCTCCTGAGCTTCTCTCTGCTACTCCCTCTCTCTCTCTCTGCAGAAACCCCACATACAAACACTTATTTTCTAACCAAAAAAGGGCCAAAATAAACAGCGCAAGCACAATTCAATCGAAAATAATGTTTGGAGTAGTGTTCCCCAATCGTAGTTTCCCAATGGACATCTCCACCTTCACCCAAATCGACACCTTCCATTGGGTCCTCGACATGAACACCTTCGTCGGTAAGCTTTTCATTTTTCAAATTTAAATTTTGTGCGAGTATATGTGTGAGATATTGCTTGATGCTAACGTATTCAGGGGGTGGCGAACGATTCAATCCGGAAAATTTATATATGTTTGTGTGACCGCTTGCTGCTAACGTGCGCAGGGGAGGCGTACGATTCAATCCGCGAAGTCTGCATCTTCCTCCTCAACAACTTCACTCTACCGCCAGACAAAGCCCTAGCGGTCTACATCCAAGCCCCAGGCTCGCCTTTCCTCTTCTGCGGCGCCGTAACGCTCTCTCGCCCCTCCGCTGTCCTCTCTCTCCCGTGGCCGGACCCCGGCGGCCAAATGCAACTTACCGCCGACGCTGCCCCGCTCTCCGCCAAAATCGGTGTCTCCGTCGAGGACCTGGCGTCGCTGCCCTCCTTGGACGTCACGGCGGAGAAGAAAATTGAGAGATTGGCATTGAAGGTTGGGGAGAATTTGTTTAATTTCATGCAGTCGTTTTGTGGAGTGGATGGGAGTAAGTTGGTTGTGCCAATGGATATATTGGATAGGTGGTTTAAGAAGTTTCAGGAACGGGCCAAGCGTGATCCTGAGTATTTGAAGGGTTTCGCATTGTAGCTTTCAAGAGGTAGATATATATGATTATGTGTATTGACTAAAATTGTGATGAAAAGTTTTTGAATTTAGTTGATTTTGTTTGCTTAATTATGTGTTTCAGTGAGAAAAATTAAACTTTTTTCTTTCACTCTAATTTTGATACAATTTAATTTTGTTGTTACTTGCAATTTGTGTTTGCTGTGGGGTTTACTCTGGAAATGAGATGTATATTGACATTTGGAGGATGTGTTACCCTATGTATCTGGGCAATTGCTGAAATTTTATCTTTGCTGACTTTTAATTCTAATGGAGAGGGTAGGTAAAGAATTTGTGGCGTTGTTACCAAACGATTCATTTAATGTCTACTTTTCTCAATGCTCACTTTATTCTCTAAGCATATGGCATTATTACAAATATATGAGGCACATGAAGATGTATTTAGAAACTCGACATTGTCAATTTCCAAAATTTATTTGCTCATTATTTATGATGAGGCACTTGGTACCGGTGTTCTCCTATCACTTCAGAGGGCTTGAGGTTTGGTTTCTGGTACATTTTGCTACATAAAAGTTGCTATTGTTGATTTTTCTCAGAAAAAGTAGTGTTTTTTAATTTTTTTTTTGTTTCAAAAGATAAAAATGGAAAAAAAATTATGTTTATTAGTACTTTGTTCTGCATTCTTATTTTAGTTAAGCCACTCATGTTTAGAAATGATGGAAAAGTAAGAGAGATAGGCTTTCTATCCACGAAGGTAGGAAATCCTTTTTCTCTCTTTTTTGTTTGGTACGATGGATGAAAAATTTGCGGGATAAACTTTTCATTGTTTGATATTAGAAGAAAAAAGAAAGGAAAGGGAAAAATAAACCCCTTTAATTTACTACTATACCATTAAATAAAAAAATACTTTTTACCATGACATAAAAGTTCAAAGCCTCTAATTTGCTATATTATTGAATAAATATGTTCCAATAAATTAATATTTTTAATTTGACTCATAGAAAAATATAATTTCAGTTGGACAAGTGAAAAATATATATGTTTTGTAGTGATATAAACATGGAGGATATGTGCTGGAAAGTTTTAAAAAAAGGTACAGTTGCTTTACATAAATATATTGGTTTGTGTGCACACATTTCAAAAGGAGGGTATAACAGTAAATTAGTTGAGCCCCACTCAAAGACCCTATTCTTTTTTTTTTTTGTAAAACCNAAGGGGCCATAAAGGGGAAACCAAAGAAGGGTGTGATAGTTTTGCTGAGAAGAAAATTTGGTTGACTCCATATCGATGAGAAATGTAACCTTTTTTCTTGAACTTAATGAGGAATGTAACCCTTTTCTTTTTGAACTTGATGAGAAATGGAACCCTCACTGGAGCTGAAGAGAGATAAATAATCAATTTATCTAAACTCTTAAGAGGTTGGGGTGCCAGGCTTTGTTGTATTGGGTTCTTGTTCTCTTTCGTGTTCATGTTCTTGTATGTTCTGCTTTCCTGGTTCAGTTGTCCATGGTTAAAGCCATAAGTTCATGAAGTTAAAATGTTATATTTTTGGATTAAATTAGGTTACTAACTGGGGAATGATCAACTTTTGTGATGAATAAATCAAGAAATAGCAACTGTACTGTGCAGACAAGGGGAGAATGGCTTAGATGACTCTATATTGTCCTGCAAACTGCAATGATATGGTTCAAAGAAATTGCGTCTCAATCGAAGCTTCGAGCATGNCCCTCCACTTTCCATCCACACAAGTTTTCACCATGCCAAACACAGTGTAAGGAAGATGCATCTTCACTTCTGTATAATTGGGCAAGTGACAGATTTTCACTTGAAAGATAAGCGCTGTGTGCCTTTTTTTTCCCTTTAAAGTTGAAAGATTACATTTTGTAAGACATCCTCTTGATTTGCCATACTTTTATCTCCATTTTGTTTCTTTTTCGATTTTGCCAAGTTGGTAAAATAAAGATATAAGAATGGGAAGTGTGGTTGTGAGCTCTGTCTGAAAATTTTGAGAAAATTGGATCAAGTGTATAATGCATGACATCAGCTATGGTTAAGAGTTTTGCTGTCAATATTGGGTGCATGCTATCGCGGAAGTAGTTGTCTTAGTCTCTTTGAAATATGTTTATCCGCAATCACATAGTCAAATGAGTGTTTTAGGTCAACAAACAGCTGAGTACCATTTTCAACAGATTGAAAACGTACATAAGATCTGGAAAATGAGTTATATGTGCTCAGATATTGGGATAGGAGCAACATAATGTTTCCTTTGGCTTTTGGATTAGGCATGCATTGATGTCACAATGGGGGCTTGAAACTTGAACATTCTGTGAGAGTGGTGGTACAAGATACCACTCAGGCTAAGAGTTGAGTTCATAAATGGATAAAATTTGAGATGAGATTTGTACGAAGTAGAAGATTGAACCCATTCTTGGCAGGATGAATGACAGCTGGCTGAGATTGCCTGATAAAGTGAAAAGATAAATCTATTTTTATTTTATAGTGTGAGCTCAAGGACAGATCCGTAGGTATATACCAACGATTATTGCTCTAGGGTATAGAAGGCACGTAGTATGCAATCTTAGTGATGATCTGTGTAATGTCTTATGAACATCAATAGCTATTATTGTTGAATTTGTTGGAAAGGCTTGTATTCCAAATCTTGGATCATATTTGGTATGAAAAATGCATTGTACTGTTTCTGTTAAGCTGATGTGTATGGAAAGCACTCTCTGTTCTAGTCGATCCCAGTGAATTTTTGGACAAGAAGTTTCCTTTTCTTTTGTTGGTGTTATTTTCTTAATAAACTTTTTGGCCTGTAGAAAGTGAAATCTTGTGCCAGTGATGAGTACTTTGGATTCCAATCAGTTATTATTAAGCTTAGATGAAAAGCAATAGCAAAAAAAGAAAAATGAAAAAAAGGAAAGTAATAGCTAAAGAGCTGATGCTTCTGTTTGAGAAATCATATATTCTTGTGCCACTGAGGATAACTTTGGACTCCAATCAGGATTTATTTAACTTGGATGGTTCTAATTGCTAAAGAGGTGATGCTTCCATTTGAGACGTCATATGAGATATGTTGCATTTGACATGATTTCTAGCATGCCAATTTTTTCATGTCGTAATGGACCTAATGGTACATAATCACCAGTGGTTGACAGCTTTATTAACCTGGACTTAAATGAGCTAACCAGAGCTTTTTTCATTTGGTTGAACATAAACTTCTAGCTGGAAGTCATATCTTGAATTCTAATCAATAGTTTCCTTGCATGCCAATCATTTCATATTGTGATCAGCATATCTCAACTGGAGATTGATATCTTTATGAGCTTAAAGTTCAGTATAGTAGTAGCTTATCTTTCGCTTTGTTGGATATATACTCGGAGCCATTTTGCTATTCAAAAGACAATATTGTTTACCATCAAAAAAGAAAAAAAGAAAACTCGGAGGTGGGAATAGTTTTTTTATGTGTTATTCTAGCATGTCAACCAGTATGTGAGGTGATTAGTGTAGTATGATCTAGAGGTTGATAACTTCAGAAGCCTAGAATTAAAATTGTAGTAGGAGGTCTTTTTACTTGGTAGATTATGAATTCTGAGGTGGAACTTACATTTGTGATGTGCATATTTTGTGATAAATTGCATAAGACGGTGGATGTTGGTTGACTAGAACATTTGCAAATGATGGGAAGTATTGAAATTCCTGGCGGTGACAAGTCCAACTTCTTATTGTTTACTCATCGTATAAGCTTGTTCGGCATTGAAATTAATTTGAGCGGTGCCAAAGGTTGTAATCCTGGTGTCATGGTCTGAATGAGGTTGTTCACTGCATTTCTTTGAGGTTAATACATGTCTTTTTTCTTCATGTGAAGGGGCCATAAAGGGGAAACCAAAGAAGGGTGTGATAGTTTTGCTGAGAAGAAAATTTGGTTGACTCCATATCGATGAGAAATGTAACCTTTTTTCTTGAACTTAATGAGGAA
The DNA here is from genome assembly GCA_963454935.2 of Ilex paraguariensis. Lineage (NCBI taxonomy): Eukaryota > Viridiplantae > Streptophyta > Magnoliopsida > Aquifoliales > Aquifoliaceae > Ilex > Ilex paraguariensis. Next base: position 402,247 of record CAUOFW020006580.1, read on the forward strand.
TGTAACCCTTTTCTTTTTGAACTTGATGAGAAATGGAACCCTCACTGGAGCTGAAGAGAGATAAATAATCAATTTATCTAAACTCTTAAGAGGTTGGGGTGCCAGGCTTTGTTGTATTGGGTTCTTGTTCTCTTTCGTGTTCATGTTCTTGTATGTTCTGCTTTCCTGGTTCAGTTGTCCATGGTTAAAGCCATAAGTTCATGAAGTTAAAATGTTATATTTTTGGATTAAATTAGGTTACTAACTGGGGAATGATCAACTTTTGTGATGAATAAATCAAGAAATAGCAACTGTACTGTGCAGACAAGGGGAGAATGGCTTAGATGACTCTATATTGTCCTGCAAACTGCAATGATATGGTTCAAAGAAATTGCGTCTCAATCGAAGCTTCGAGCATGTGCGAAAAGAAAACCCAAAACTGCACAGGCTGTACGTAGACAGTAGTCCCAAAGTGGAGTGTATATTGGAAGATTGAGGTGAAGGAGTGATTCAGTGATGAAACATTTACTCCTGTCCACAAGTGGTTGCAGACTTGCGGGTTCTAATCTCACCATCTTCCCCCTTCTAGAAAAAAAGAACAAAAAATATTGGAAGACACTGGGGATAATTTCTCTATGGAATGTGAGTCTAGCTGTGCAAGTGAAAATAGCAACAAGCATGAAGAGGAGGCATGGGGTTGCTAAACATGTGTTTCCTTGTATTGGTTCTTTTTTCTCATTGTTGATGTGGGCGAATAAGACATTATTTCCTTCATTGTCTTAGCATTGGAAAAAACTCCATTTGTCCTTTCTATGCATAATTTTTATTGTTCGAATTCTTAGGGATATCTCCTAGGAAACAATTGTCGTATGTTTTTCAATTAGAATAGAGCATTCTATAGTGTATAGATGTTCAAATGTGTGGAAACTTTTTTTTTTTTTATTGTTAACTTAAATCACGGTAACGACGGTTAAGTTTAAAGGAGTAGTCGGTATTTAAATTTACCATCAATTTAATTAATAAATTAAATTAAAATAATTTTACTCATGTTTTTTTCAAACTACTAACTTGATTTTTAGAAAAAAAAAAAAATCTTTAAACAGTATAACGGTATACCTGTTCATTTTCCCGAAACTTCGTGCCGACACCTGAGGGCTGAGACATTTTATCAAACAACAGTTGATTTTTAAGATCACTAATATTTTAGTTTTATGTGGGATCAATCATACACGTGTTACCAGATTGCAGAAAATGAGTAAAAAATGAACGGTCGGGATGAATTCAGATGCCAGATTAATCGTCCCCGTCCTCAATCTGTCGATATTAATTTGAATCACACAATTCAACGTATTCATCATTCTCACACTTCAAGACTCTAATGGCCGTGGGCCATTGACAGTGACGCCCTTTTCGCAACTACCAGTCATCTTTCTCTCCCTCCCGCCGCAGTCACGCATTCGATCAAGAGCCCCCCCCCGCCCTCTCTCTCTCTCACATACACGCGCGCACACACACACGGACACACTTGCAGTCCAAAAGAGAGAAGTGGTATGGAGTCCGAGACCTCCAACGGCGTCGTGATCGAGAACGGTGAAGACGCATATTCGCACAAGACCAAGCAAAACTATATGGAAGAACAAGATGTGACACTCTACAGCGTTTTCAACAGTTTCATATCATCGGCTTTCTTTCCCAATCCGGACTCAAGCTATGCATCCATGCCTTTTGTGCAGCGAATCAAAGCTGCACTCTCCGTGAATGTTCCTTTGCTTCGCGAGGCTTCACGGAACACCGGACATAATGTTCTTCTGTGGACTCGCCGTGGCAGTCCTCTCCGAGCCCTCCTTGTTGTATCTGTGAGTATACACTGAACACACACATAAGGTGTACATAATACAGTTTGGTACTTACCGATGATTATGATTGCATTATTATTATAATTTTTTAGTTAGGAATGTTATAATGATATATATATCTGGCTTATCAGTCTGATTAATTCTTAACAAATTAGTGTTTGCAATTTGTGAGGGTCGTTCGTTCTAGCTATTTAAGAAATACGTTATTAATAATAAGATAAATAACTTATTTTGGAAACTCCATAGATTTATGGAATTGGTTATTATTTCTGAATCTCAAAACGAGATAAAAAAAACTGGGGTATATGTATCTTTCCCTATTAACCAATTTCTAATTTGTTTAATTCTTGGTTGTCATGAAAGCAAGGCATGGAATTGAAATTTTAGGTTTTGCTGAGGTTTTTGGAGTGTGGATTGGTTTTGAATTTGTGAGCTCAGTAGTATATGGTTTTTTTGAAAGATTTGAGCTTTCTACCTATCAGGGTGTTATAGGCAGAAAACAGTAATCGATGGTTGTGGTTAGAGATAAATAGCTATGGATAACTTAGGGATTAGGCTTGTTTTCCTGAAAATAATGGTGTGGCGCACATATATCAAGCTATGGGGTACTCAGACCAGAGTATGAGAGACAGCTATTGTAAAGAATAGAAAGAAATAGTTGATGACAAATGAAAGGATGGTATGAGTTTTATGTGCTAAAGTTATTGTATTTTGTGGTAGAGGTGCTCCTATGTCATTTAAACAATTTCAGTGGCACGCGGTTGAGGGTGCAATTGCTCTTCTCTTTTCACACTGAATTGGCCGGTCACTTTCTTTCATGAATTTTAGGTTTACAATGTCTACTGTAGTACTAATTGTAATTGAAATGTCTGGAAAAATCATGGACCAGATTGGTAATAATGGAAGCATGCTAATGGCTATTTGGTTGTTGATGGTTGCAACATTAAAATTTTTTTTTTCCTATTTTATTTTAGTTTGTTAGTTATTTTTTATTTTTTTTTAGTGTTGTCTTGCTTCTAATTCAATTATGATTGGTTTTGGATTTTCATTTATCTCCAATAATGGGAATTGTTAAGAATAATAGAGTAGTAGTATGTGTAAATTGTTAATAGTAAAAGGGATGTATGTGTTATTATTATTATTGTAAGTTAACTATAAATACAAGTTATGTATGAGAGTTAGGTTAAGTTTTCTAACCTCTCTCTTTCTCCCTAATATTGCCTCTAATATTGTGTTATATTAATTCTCTTAACTTAACATGGTATCAGAGCATTAATCTTGGTGTTGTTACTGTTGATGGTAGTCGATCGGTGTACTGCTCATCGAATTTTTTTTTATTTGGTTGTGGCTTGTGGTAGTCCATTGGTGTGGTTGACGTTGGTGGTAGTCCATCGGTGTGGTTGACGTTGGTGGTAGTCGACGGTGTGCTGCTGTTCGGCGTTGTGGTGGTGTTCAACAGTGAAGGCAGTCGACTGTCTTCGTGGTGGCGATTGTTCGTCGTGGTGTAGTCGCCTATCTTCGTGGTGGTCTGTGGAGGTGTTTTGGTGGTGTCCGGTGTTGTGGTGTGGTGGTGTTCGGTGCTGTGGTGGTGTTCAACAGTGAAAGCATAGGGTTTGGTAGAAACCCTAACCAACGAAGGAGAAGATCTGTTCCAGCCAGACTGGTCCAGACCCGGTTCAGTATCCTGATCAAGTCCAGCCAGATCGGTCCAGACCCGGTCCAGACCAGATCAGACCGGTCCAAACCCGTTTCAGTTTGGTTCAGCTTTCAAGTGGGCTTCTCCTGTCCAGTTTAGTCCTGCAACACTTCTTATTTGCTATTTGCTTTGCTATCTNTCTGTGGAGGTGTTTTGGTGGTGTCCGGTGTTGTGGTGTGGTGGTGTTCGGTGCTGTGGTGGTGTTCAACAGTGAAAGCATAGGGTTTGGTAGAAACCCTAACCAACGAAGGAGAAGATCTGTTCCAGCCAGACTGGTCCAGACCCGGTTCAGTATCCTGATCAAGTCCAGCCAGATCGGTCCAGACCCGGTCCAGACCAGATCAGACCGGTCCAAACCCGTTTCAGTTTGGTTCAGCTTTCAAGTGGGCTTCTCCTGTCCAGTTCAGTCCTGCAACACTTCTTATTTGCTAACTGCTGCATTATTATGGAACCCAAAAATCCTGTGTTGCCTCCTCCTACTGTTATCACTAGTCCCATGACTTCTGTCAAACTCAATGTGACTAATTATACTTTATGGTCACGATCTGTTCAAGTCTTTCTTCGAGAAAAAGGATTTAAGAAATATCTGGTGGNTGTGTTGCCTCCTCCTACTCTTATCACTGGTCCCATGACTTCTGTCAAACTCAATGTGACTAATTATACTTTATGGTCACGATCTATTCAAGTCTTTCTTCGAGAAAAAGGATTTAAGAAATATCTGGTGGGTTCTAAACCCAAGGAGGACACTCTGGGGTATGATCAGTGGGAACAAGAGGATGCTCAGATTATTTCTTTATTGTTGAATAGCATAGAGCCCAATATTAGTTCCTCTCTGCTTTATCTTGATACTACCAAAGAGATATGAGATCACTTGGCCACTATGTATTCTGGTACAGGCAATTTTACCCGTGCGTATGAGGTGTGCAAGGAGTACTTCCGGTTGGAGCAGAGTACTCTGAGCCTTGCGGATTATTACTCTCATGTTCGGGGAGTCCGTTAACTACTGATGCAGCAGTTTGGCAAAAGCAACATGAGGACTTGAATGTTGTTCGTTTTTTGGTTGGATTGAAACTTGAATATGAGGCTATTCGTTCTCAGATTTTGGGTGGATCTAGTCTTCTATCACTGCTGGAGGTTTTCTCTCATTTATAGCGTGCTACACTATCTACTACCTCAGTAATTGATCATGGTGTCTCCACTGATCGCTCAACTCTTGTAGTTCTTAATAACCATAGTGATGGTCATCGAGGTGGTCGTGGTGGTCGCGCAGGTCGTACGGGTGGTCGTGGAGGTCGTAATGGATCTCGTTCTTGTACTCACTGTCGCCGTGAAGGACACATTGTTTATTTCTGTTGGAATTTACATGGAAAACCCTTTGGTACTGCTAATCAGGCTTCTTATCAGGATGACACCTCGATTGTTGCTTCCATACCTCGGTCAGCTCCACCATACACTGGGTCAGTTACTATTACACTGGGTCGAGAGGAGTATGCTCAGTTCCTGTCCCAATAACAAGCTGTTTCATCTCCCTCCACTTCTACTTTTGTCCAGTCAGTTACTGTTTCCACATGTTTAATGTCCTCCACCCGCAGCCCTTAGATCATAGATTCTGCTGCCTCTGACCACATGATTGGTGCGTCTGACGTTTTTTCTACTTATCAGTCTGCTATTTCTGTATGTAGTGTTACTCTTGCTAATGGTATTTGTTCTAAAGTTTCAGGTCTAGGGACTACTCACTTGAGTCCTGATATGTCCCTATTTTTCGTGTTATTTGTTCCTCAGTTTCCTTTTAGTTTACTTTCCATTAGCAAGATTACTCGTTTTCTCAATTGTTCGATAATTTTTTATCCCTCTTATTATGTCTTTCAGGATCTCAAGACGAAGAGAAAGTTTGGTACGGGACATGAAGCTGGTGGCCTATATTACCTTGACTTTGATTCATCTACNAGCAAGATTACTCGTTCTCTCAATTGTTCGGTAATTTTTTATCCCTCTTATTGTGTCTTTCAGGATCTCAAGACGAAGATGAAGATTGGAATGGGGCATGAAGCTGGTGGTCTATATTACCTTGACTTTGATTCATCTACCCGACCTTTACAGACCTCGTTGTCTCCTTTTCAATGGCATTGTCGTCTTGGATATCCTTCTCTCCAGAATCTAAAGCGTCAAGTTCCTAGTCTTAGTTATGTGTCGTCTTTGTCTTGTGAAGCTTGTCAACTTAGTAAATATCACCGTGTGTCATTTCAGTCTAGAGTCAATAATCGTGTGTCTAGTCCATTTGAATTAGTTCATT
>CAUOFW020006581.1:0-23570 GCA_963454935.2 Ilex paraguariensis
ATGAGTAATTCTATCAATGATGGGACCGTTACAAGGAGTTTGTTACAATCCATTCCGCATCATGGCTTTGAATCGTGGCAGCTGGTAAGTTTCTTCTATGAAGGAATCACACCAACCCATAGAAAATTCATTGACATGATGTGTAATTGTGAGTTTTTAAACAAAGACCCCGATGAGGCCCTTGACTACTTTAGTACATTGGCCCAAAATGCACAATCTTGGGACATTAGGGATCCCAACGACATACCTAAGACGTCTTCGGGTAGTATTCAACTACAAGGAGGTGGAATATATGACTTGAGAGATCATGAAGACTTGCTTTCAAAAATTACTAAATTGTCAAGGAAAGTTGAGAGTCTTGAAGTCATTTGGAGACATGAGGTGTCTAATGTTTCTAACATTGTGGAGGGATGTGTAATCTGTGAGAGAGTAGAGCATTTCACATCAGAGTGTCCTAACATTCTAGCACTTGAGGAAGTATACCATGAGCAAGTCCATGCATTCAACCAACCAAGGTAATCATTCTATCCCAATTCAAACACCTACAATCTGGGGTGGAGTAATCACCCAAATTTTAGTTGGAGAAATCAGAATGTCGTTCCTCATGGTTCAAATGCATATTCATCTCCAATGCCTCCTAAGCAAAATCAATACAATGGCCAAGGGCAAGCGTCTAGCTCCCAATACCCTCGGAACAATCTGCAAGGGTATTCGTCAAACCCACCACCACAGAATTTTTCACCAAGTCCACCTCCACAAGGCTTCAACCAATAGGGACCATCCAATCCATCCACATACCAACCTCCTCAAAAAAGGAACTTGGAGGATGTAGTTCATGCCTTCATCCAAAGTCAAACTATGATCAATAACCAAACTGCCACAACTCTTAACAACATGGCAGCTTAACTCACAAAAATTACCAATCACATAGGGTTATCACAACAAGAAAAGGGGAAATTCCCTGCTCAACCTAATAGAACCCTAAAGGCGAACATGTGATTGAGTTATTCGAGCCCACCAAAGAGAGTTGTGAGTAACTCAAAGCGGTCACTACCCTTCGTAGTGGCAAACAAATCGAGAAGACCATTGTGCCAAAGGTCCCACCTATGACTACATTGCCAATAGAAGAAGAGATCATGGATGACACTGAAGAGGGTAAGGTGAGTGAAAAAAAAGGAAGTGAAGTGGTTGAGCAAGAAAAATTGACTGGTGATAGTGTGTTTGTCTCCTCCATGCCTGCTCCTTTTACTAGTCGATTGAAGTCACCTGTCAAGGTGGCTAACTATGCTGATATTCTGGAAATGTTTAAGTAGGTGAAGATCAACATTCCACTCCTCAACGCCATCAAGAAAATTCTATCATGTGCTAAGATTTTGAAGGACTTTTGCACGGTGAAGAGAAAATTGAATGTCCACAAGAAAATATTCCTCACCAAGCAAGTGAGCTTAATATTGAGGACAAACACTCCTCAGAAGTTCAATGACCCTGGTTGTCCTATAATTGTCATAACCATTGAAAATTACCGGGTGGAGCAAACATTGCTTGACTTGGGGGCCAGTGTCAATCTCCTACCCTACTTGGTGTACAAGAAACTCCAACTTGAAGAGTTGAAGCTAACCTCAATCACTCTTCAGTTGGCCGATCGAAGCATTCGAACACTGAAGGGAGAGGTTGAGAATGTTTTGGTTCAAGTGGATAACTTTTATTTTTCTGTTGATTGCATTGTGCTTGAAACTCACCCTATTGCTAACCCTTGCTCCCAAATCCTTGTTATACTTGGTAGACCTTTTCTTGCTACATCTAATGCTATTATTAATTGCATGAATGGTCTCATGAAGCTGGCATTTGGGAATATGACGATGGAGCTCAATGTGTTCAACTTGGCCAAGCAACCGGGTGATGATGAGGAGGTACATGAGGTTAACCAGATTGATACTTTGGTAGAGGAACACTTGGAGTTAATGAGCAATTTCAAGTTGGAAGAGGAAGGATTCGTTGATATGGAGGAGATTGATGGGCTAGAAGAATTGGAAAGTGTGAAAGGGATAGAAAGATGAACCCCTACTTTTGAGAAGCTCCCAACCCAAGATAAAAAGATTTTTCCTTTAAACGAGCAAAAGTCCCATTTGGAATTGAATCCACTACCTTCCTATTTGAAATATGCTTATCTTGGGGAAGGTGAAACATTTTCGATGGTTATTAGCTCAACATTGAATGGGAAAAAAGAAGAACTCTTGGAGGTATTGAAAAGGCATAAAGGAGCAATTGGGTGGACTATTGCAGACATCAAGGGGATAAGCCCTCTCATTTGCACCCACCGCATTTACCTTGAGAAGGACACCATACCTTCCCAATAACCACAAAGAAGGTTGAATTCCAGTATGAAAGAGGTGGTGAGGGATGAGGTGTTGAAACTAGTTGACGTGGGCATCATTTTTCTGATTGTTGATAGTAAGTGGGTTAGCCTCACACAATTAGTAACTAAAACATCTGGAGTCACGATGGTGGAGAATAATGAGAATGAGCTGATACCGACAAGAGTGATCATCGGGTGGAGAGTTTGCATTGACTAACAGAAGCTAAACCTTTACACAAGAAAAGACCACTTCCCAATGCCATTCCTCGACCAAGTGTTGGAAAGAGTAGCGGGGCACCTATTCTATTATTTTTTAGATGAGTACTCTGGCTACAATCAAATAGAGATTGTATTAAAAGACCAAGAGAAGAGCACCTTCACGTGCCCCTATAGTACCTTCGTCTACTGCACATGCCGTTTGGACTATGTAATGCTCTGGGGACTTTTCAACGCTGCATGGTAGGAATTTTTAGTGACATGGTGGAAAAGATAGTAGAGGTCTTTATGGACGACTTTTCAGTGTTTGGGGATTCCTTCGATGGATGTTTTCAAAATTTGGAAAAAGTTCTAGCAAGATGTGAGGAGAAGAGTTTAGTCTTGAACTGGAAAAAGTGTCACTTCATGGGTGACAGAGGGAATTGTGCTTGGCCATATAGTTTCGGCAAGGTTTATTGAAGTCAAAAAATTCAAGGTGGAGGCCATCTCCAACCTCCCTACACCAAGAGTCGTCAGGAACATCAGGACGTTTCTAGGCCATTCGGGTTTCTATCATCATTTCACAAACAATTTTAGTACATTGGCTCGACCTTTGACCAATCTATTGTCTAAGGATGTCCCATTTGAGTGGTCGGATAATTGTGAGGCATCTTTCAAAAAACAGAAGAGCATGCTTGTTACGCCTTCGATTATGAGACCACCCAGGTGGGACTTACCTTTTGAGCTTATGTGCGACGCGAGTGATTACGCGATCGGCGCAGTGCTCAGTCATCAAGAGGAACATAGACCGTATGTAATATACTATGGTAGAAAAATGCTCAATGAAGCCCAAATGAATTACACAACTACAGAAAAAGAGCTGCTAGCGGTAGTTTTTGCTTTAGATAAATTCCGTTCTTACATCATAGGTTCACCTATTATTGTCTTTCCTGATCATTCTGCTTTGAAGTATTTGTTTTCTAAGTAGGATGCTAAATCGAGACTCATTAGGTGGATACTCCTCCTATAAGAATTCAACTTGACAATCAAGGACAAGAAAAGAGTTGAGAATGCGGGGGTGGATCATTTATCCCGGCTTGTGGTGCAAGAGGCCAATGAGCACATTCTTATCCCTGACTTTTTCCCTGACAAGCAATTGCTTTCAATTCATTCTTTGTGTCCTTGGTATGTGGATACATGTAACTATCTTACAACAGGATAGATACCACCGCATTGGAGCCCAGAAGATCGAAGACGATTTATGGTAAATGTGAAGTATTTCTACTTCGACAACTTATACCTGTTCAAGTACTGCCCTGACCAAGTCATGAGGAGATGCGTACCAAAAATTGAACGGCGGGAAATCCTTTCATTTTGCCATTCACAAGCATGCGGTGGTCACTTCTCAGCAAAGAAAACTTCAGTGAAAATTCTTCAATCAGGTTTTTACTAACCCTCACTTAACAAAGACTGTGTTTAATTTTGTAAAGAATGCGATAGATGCCAGATTTTGGGTAGTGTGACCCGAAAGAGCATGATGCCCCTCTCCCCTGTATTAATGATATAAATATTTGACTGTTGGGGCATTTACTTCATGGGTCCCTTCCCTATGTCTTTTGGCTATATGTATATTCTGCTGGCAGTGGACTACATGTCCAAATGGGTGGAGGCTATCCCAACCAAGATCAGCGACCACAGGGTTGTGGTTAAGTTTCTCAAAGTGAACAAATTTTCGAGGTTCGGGATGCCTCGCGCAATGATAAGTGATGATGGATCACACTTCTACAATATGCCATTTGCATCATTAATGTCTAAATATGGCATCACTCACAAGATATCCACCGCTTATCACCCACAAACTAATGGTCAAGCCGAGTCGGCCAATAGGGAGATCAAAAATATTTTAGAGAAAACGGTGAATCTCGATAGGAAAGATTGGTCAAATAGACTGACTGATGTCCTATGGGCTTACCGTACCGCCTATAAGATGTTTTGGGCATGTCTCCCTATCGGCTCGTCTATGAAAAAGCTTGTCATTTGCCGGTTGAAATGGAACACAAGGCTTATTAGGCCATCAAAACCCTGAACTTCAATTTAAGAATGGTTAGAGAGCAAAAAAAGTTAGAGCTGAATGAGTTGGAAGAGATTAGGAGAGATGCGTATCAAAGCTCCAAAATTTCAAAGGAACGGGCAAAAAACTTTCATGACCAATCTACCGTGAGGAAGTCATTTGAGCCAGGGCAAAAAGTGTTTTTATACAACTCTCGTCTCTCCATTTTCCAAGGTAAACTCCGATCCCATTGGAATGGCCCCTATCTTGTCAAGATAGCCTACCCCAATGGAACTGTAGATGTCTCCAACCTTGAAAATGGCCATACATTCAAGGTCAATAGCCAAAGACTTAAGCCATTTTTTGGGGGCTCTGAAGAACAAGTGGGGGAGGAAGATTTAATGGACCCAGTATACCCAGAAGTTATGGAGGAATAACTAGTTTTTCTGCTTTTTACTATACAGTTGCTTTTATCTACTTACTTTATTGTTATTCCATGATATTTATGTTCTCTTGTCGAATAGTTTTGTTCTTCTTAGTTTCAGATATTGGTGCTTTTGTCCAAACTCAAGTGCAAGGTGTTCTCTAACCCTACTCATTTCTTCTATTGTCCTTCATTGCCTTTCATATCTTTTTGTTGCATTGAGGACACTGCATAAATCTAGTTGGGGGGAGTGGTGCACCATTTGCATGATACACCAATGTGATACAGATTTTTGCTTGCATTAGGGTATTTATGTGAAAATTTTGAAAAAAAATTTGATGAAAAAAATATCTGAATGTTGATCTGTATTCCCTTGTTAAGAGTGTTGGGTTGGATGATATATTGATCTTTGTTGTGAACTTTGAGCACATGAGCATACTTGATCCTATGCATGAGTATCACATATGTATTGATTTTTGAACTCACCTATATGTGACCTTTGAATGTGTAATTTCAGCAATTTATGGATTGGATTCATGTTTTCAGGCTTGGCATAAGTAGTGGAGATGAGTAAGGACCCATGAGAGCTTTAGTGCCAAACCTTTTTGTGAGGGAACTTACATTTACTCAAAGAACAATTTTTCAAAGTCTAATTTGTTTAATATTCTCATTATACTTGTTTTGGTTAGGTGCATTTTGATAGTAGACTGACTTGTCTTGATTGTACAATGCCATCTCATGCGTACCTGGAAGTGATTTTAGGCCATCTTTGAAATACTTTGAGCCTTAACCCGTTTTTTTGTGAAAAGTTTATCCCTAGTGCCGTGATTGAGCTTTAATTGGAAATTCGTTTCTATGCCACACATTTAACCAAGCTGATGAAAATAAGAAATATCTACCGTACACTGGTTGTTCCTAAAGCTGAAAATGAGTGATTGCAAAAGTAAAGGAAGTGTGGTGAGGAAATTCAAGCAAAGGATGATTGTTGTTGAAACTCAAAGAGTTGAAAAAAAAAAAAAGAGAAAATGAAAATCCAAGAAAAATGTGATGAAAGGGTGAAAGAAGTAAAGAATGACAAAAGAAAAGGACAATATTAAGGAAAAGAGAGAAATGAAAAAAAGAATGTGGTGAAGGTGTAAGAATGGAATGAGAATCCCATAGAAAGGGAAAGCTTTTTGAAATAAAACTCTTTCACTCAGAACAACCCTCTTTGTTATCGTATATCCTTCTTTTCACCTACCTCAATATCACCCCGAGGCCTCAATACAACCCTTGAAATTCCTAAATGATCTAGAGAAAGCATGGGGGAAGCATACTTTTAAAGAACAAGAGAAGTTGGTTTGGCTATCTAATGCCCTAGCATTCTTTTCATGAGATTATGTCAAAGTCGTTTCATTTTCATACATAAACTTCATTTTTGGGTTACATGTGATCACACTTTGTTTTGGGCACAAGAATCTATCTCTCTTGTACACATGGAGTGCATGTCAAGATAACTAGTGTGTATTTCATTGTTAAGACGGATCTTTGGTGAGTTTTGCATTGAAGCTGAATTTGGCTAGCCACTCGAATATGAATTCTATTGCGTGAGTGTTCAAATTACTTGTCCAATTCACACATACACGATTTTGAAATTAAATGTGTAGGTGCATACTTTAGACTAGTATTTGAGACTATGGTCTTGCTCATGTGTGCTTAGTTCGATCATCTGAAAAATGTGTCATATAGCTCCATGCTAACAGAACAGGGGAATATTGCTCAAGTTTTGGATATTTGAGATGAATTAGGAATGCCCATGTTATTAATTGTATGACTTGCATTTTGGGTATTCATTTTGATAGTTAAAGATATACATCCATTCCTTGTACGTTGAATGCACTAAAATTTTAAATCACATTGCAATTGCGGTAATAAATTGGGCATGATTGTTCAAATTGTGGTTTACAAGTGGAGTATATGTTTAGGGTGGAGTTGAGATCATAAAGTGAGTCTTAGAATGTATAGGGGAGGTCCTAAATTGAAAAGGAATGGTGAAGGGCTGCTCAGCATGAGTATTTTGCAACTGATGCAAAATTGTACCGGTACGCAGTACCGGTACTCCTTGGCTACTGGAGTTCGCAGTACCGGTACTTTGTAACTTTAAAAAAAAAAATCAAGGCTTTTTTAATTGATTTTTTTTCGAGAAACCCCTCATTCCACCCCCTTAAATCACAAACCCCAGTGCTTTATTCCCTCACTCATTTACCTCCAAAGTTTCCTAATCCTTTCCTTTTCTCCATTAACCCTTAAATCTTCAACCCTAGAGCCTTGATTTTGGGACTGCTAATTCGAAGTTGCCCTCTTTTGAAACCCTAATTTTCAAAAATCCCTCAAACCTAGACCCTCTCTACTCTCTTCAAATTCTTCAAGAAGCTCTCAATGGCTCGTCACTTTGAAGTCGTTCATGAGGCTCTAGACCCATTTGAGGGTCTCTTCTTGATTTCTTTTGCATTCTTAGTATTGGGGGCACTATTGCATTCCATGGCCCACACCAAGCTAGTGGGTCCCGACCCCTCTCAACCTGAGGAACCCAGTAGTCGTAAGAGGGGTGGTGAGGAATCAAGCATGAATCCCAATGAGCAAAGGAAAAATGCCAAAAATGAGGCACTGTTCCAATTGATTCAGGGAAGGGTGTGACCTGCGAATGGTACCTCGATCATATTTCACTGGGCCCAATAAATAAGGTTGTCAAACTTATCAGTGCTCATGGAATGAGGTTTTGGTTTGAGCTCGTCGAAGGATATAATTTGTCGTTGTGTAGGGAATTCTACCAAGCACTTAGGGTGGTAGAAGTAAATGGGGTGGAATTCTTGAGGACAAATATTTGGGGCAAGATGTTCGAGGTGACCCCGGATGTCCTTGCCTCTCTCTTAGGAAACTATCAGAGACCACCCTCCTTCCCCCCAGTTTATCCTCACAATGTCACCCGAGCGAAAACCATTATTGAGCTTGTGGCTTTGATTTATGATGATCCTACACAATTCAAGGGAAAGGTTCAAAGTGGAGGATTAAAGCACTCGTATGGTCTTTTGAATAAACTTCTCCATTACAATCTTTTACCAAACGGTTCAAAAAAGAAACCAAATCTTGAAAAGCTAAGTTTGTTGGACGCTGTCATGTCTGGAAAGACAATTGATTTCGCTCTTGTCATTTGGGAGGTAATGAAAGATTTTGCTGAGACGCAGAAGCCTATGATCAAGTTGCCATTCAGGAGCTTGGTGACCCAGATGTGCAGGCACTTCAAGGTGAAGGCCTATGCCTTTGATAAGCTCACTCCCCCTAAGACTAGGGCGATTAGCAGAGCCAGTAGTTTGAAGAGGAGGGCGGTGAGACAGGGGGAGCAAGCTAGGGCTTTGGACTCCTATTCTGAGGCTCCTGGACCATCCTCTTCTGTTAGGCCATCCACAGCTAGACCATCACGTTCGATCCATCAGTGCTTGGATGCCTTAGAGATGACAGTGCATGGGCTCGAGGTGTCGGTGCATGGTATTTCGTTAATGATGAAGGAGTTGTTCATGCACACATTTCCAGGAAGACTTATCCTAGGAGAGCCCACACCACCAGCAGGTGGCCCTTCTGCATTTGTTCCCTCTGCCTCCACAGTGGTTGAGGTTGAGGAGAACGACGAGGATGAAGATGAAGATGATGATGATGATGCTGATGAGGAGAAGAGGGAGATGATGAGGAAGATGATGAGGAGGACGATGATGAGGATGAGGAGTAGGATCTGTTGTGGTGTCTGTCATTTATTTTTGTGTTGGATCGTACATAGTTAGGTTGGAGTCGTTGACCTAGTAGAAGAACCCTTAGGTCATAGGCCATTTTTGTCTATTTTTGATGTCCGACTCCATGTAATCCAACTTTGAAAACATATTAATGTAATACCACAATTTTTGTTTCTATCTGTCCAAGTTTATTTTTTCAATTGCATTATGATTTATGTATTTTGATTGTTTGGGTTAATTACTTATTTATATGGATAATCGTAAGGTATGCTTGTTACTTAGTTTTAAAGATAAATGTTGCTAGGGACTAGCAAAACTCAAGTTGGGGGGTGTGATTGGCACAAAACATTGCATATTTTATGTGCTAATACATTCCTTTTTCACTTGTTGTTGGGAATTAAATGAGTGGATTTGTGCTATTTGAGCTATTAATGAAGATTTGTGGTGTTTACAGATAAAATGTGATAAATGGTGCTTCTTAAAGCCTTCCCTGGTGATTTGAGGTGAATGCTAATGAAAGGATGGCTTGAAGATAGCTTTGGAGGGGAGGAAACCAAAGAACTAGCAAAAACAGGAGAAATAGTACCGGTACTCTTATGCTACTGGAGGAAATAGTACTGGTACTCTCATGCTACTAGAGTTCGCAGTATCGGTACTCAGTATCGGTACTCTCTACTGACACAACCCAGATTCTGCATATCAAGCTCTACCATTTTTAGGGTCCCACCACTCATCCTCCTACCTATCCTTGACATGTCTTACAGCATGAACATCCCTAATGTCCCCTTTCATGGACTTTTGAGGCTTTGATCATAAATGAGAAAAGAAGAGAGAGAATGTGCTAGATGTGCAGGCTATGCCTGCACCACCCTATCCAGCCCACACTCTTGATAGTCTATGGATAGAGATCACATCACAAGACTTGGGCTAGACTCCATGGACGTTTTTGGGAGGCAATATACACCATGATACACGTAAGGCAAGGGATATAGATGGTAATATAGAGAGAGAAGCTCTAGGAAGAAGATGAATAGTATTAGAGGGAGAAGTTGAGATTTTTATATTTTCTTCCATGTATTGTCTTTTAATTTCAATCTAAGAATCTTCCAAGCTTCCTTTAATGCTTTGAATGTCATTAATCTCTAAGTGTTTTCAAGTTTAGTCTTCCATTAAAGCTTCTACCATTAATGTTTCTATGTTCTTAAATTTCTTAGCTGTAAATGGGTATTAAATGCATTCTCATTTAGTTTATGCTTCTGGCATTTACTGCACCAAGCATTTCCATTTCCCTGTAATGCATTCTCACTATATTGTTGGTTTTCCTTTAATCATGAGTAGCTAAATCTTTAAGTTGGTTAATCCAAAGGAGACCTCCACATAGTTATACCATCTCAACTCATCCCCTCTCCTCCCCTCGGTGTACAGTGGTTCGGTTTGACTGGGTTAAGTGTGGACCAGAATGTGAATCCTTGATATCCCGTAGGCATTGTCACGGGTTATGCTTGGATCCTCACTTCCATTATGTCCCTCACTTCCCACGAATCAATCGTTCACTTATACACCATTGGAGGAAGGTTTCGAGTTGACTTGGTATTCCCATCGAAGTGAACCCTTTGGATTGGCCAACACTTGCTTTCTAACTCATTTTCATCACAACACAACTTACAAAACCAAACTTCTACTACAAAAAATTTTACACTTTCTTTTCACAAAAATCACTTTCAAAACGATCCACAACCTTCCTCGAGTAAACGAACTTGGAATACCTTCAAGTAAAACACGACATGCAAAAGTCTTGCGCTTGGGAAGCATTTTTGCTCACTTGCACATTTCATTTTCACCATTCCCTTGCCCTTTCTTTTGACATCATCCCAAAGGAGAGTGACACTCCCCTTTACACACATCATACATACACATTGAGGGAAGATGTTGAGAGGTTAGGAATTTACAACAAAAAATATCAAGCACTAGGTCTTGTAACACCCCCCCACTACCCAGCAAGATATTGTCCTCTTTGGCACAGGGTCACGGAACACCGTTCTCCTCCCCTGCCCTCAAGGGTTTGTTCCTCCCAGGGGTTCCCTGGGAAAAGGCCTCTTGCAAGGTAAGGGCTGAAGGCTTACTTATAAGCCCAGCAACTCCCCCCTCCGTAACCGATGTGGGATACCAGGATCTCACAATCCACCCCCCTCAGGGCTGCACGTCCCCGTGCAGCTAGGTCACGGGCTACCGTTCTCCTCCCTCCTACACGCTGACCCGTGCAGGGCCCCACACTCGGCACCGCCAAGGGGTCGGCTCTGATACCATTTGTAACACCCCCCCACTACCCAGCAAGATATTGTCCTCTTTGGCACAGGGTCACGGAACACCGTTCTCCTCCCCTGCCCTCAAGGGTTTGTTCCTCCCAGGGGTTCCCTGGGAAAAGGCCTCTTGCAAGGTAAGGGCTGAAGACTTACTTATAAGCCCAGCAACTCCCCCCTCCGTAACCGATGTGGGATACCAGGATCTCACACTGGTTCAATAGCAAATACATTTTGGGTATAAGCTTTGATGTAGTCAGTTGTTGGGCCTTTAGGGACAGACTGAGGTTTGTGCTTAGAATATGGGTTTGCTAATTGGCTAGTGGTGCCTGTTTGGACTGGTGCAACAAGTCTTGGGGCCTGCTGGGCCATTTGGAGAAAAGTGATAGGTGGCACTATAGTGAATTTGGCTACTGGCCTTGTTGGGTTAGGATTACCAAGGGGTTGGAAACGAATGGTAATCTGGATAGCAAAGCATAAAGGTTTTGGGCTTGGCAAGACTAACTGTTTATCCAGGTTTGCCTTTTCTTGAGCAAATATCTGACTAAGTTTTTTCTTTCCAGTATCCCTCCCGGCTTCGAAAGAGGTACCATGGTTATTATCTATTCTGTCTGTCACGAGGTTCCTGTAGAAATTCACGGGTTAGCAAATTAGGAATGCAGTTATTACTGCCTTTAATATATTCAATATCAAAATCAAAAATATTTAAAATAGATTGCCATCTGGCAAAAATCTACTTACTAGCAATGTTTTGTACGTCTTTTTCTAAAACATACTTTGCTGTTTTGCAGTCTATTTTTACTAAAAATTTCTAATTTAGTATATCATCCTGGAATTTTGAGATGCACAGGACAATAGCTAAAATTTCTTTTCTAATAGTACTATAGTTTGCTTGTGCCTTATTCCAGATACCAGAATGGAAACAAACAATTTGTTCTGGGGAGTCTGGAGTAAGTTTTTGAAGTAGGATACCACCGTATTCAATGTTGGAGACATCAGTTTGGATGATTTTAAAGGAATCAACCGATGGAATACCAAGGCAAGACAAAGTTTTAATGAACTGCTTGACTTGCTGAACTATAGATGTATGAACAGATGTCCAAGGAGGAGGATTTTCTTTGAGTCTGTCATACAGAGGTTTGACAATTTTTCTAAGATCCTGATAGAAGTCAGAAACATAGTTTAGAGAACCTAAGAACCTCTGAAGTTGGGTTTTATCAGTGATCTCACCAGAGAATTTATCTGCAAATTAGATAGAACGACTGATGGGAACAATAGTGGAATGTTGGATGTTGTATCCTAAGAACGTTAATGAGGTTTGGAACAACTTAGTTTTACTGGCTGAGATGACAAGAACATTATGTTTGACAATCTCAAGGAAAGGATAAAGGTGCTTCTAATGTTCTTCTATAGATCTGGAGAAGATGAGAATATCATCTATATAGACTATAGAAAAATGACTAATGGAGTTAAAAATTTCATTCATTATATTTTGAAATTTAGTAGGTGCATTTTTCAATCCAAAGGGCATTACATTCCATTCATAATAACCAAAAGGAGTTGTAACTGCAATTTTATATCTATCTTCTGGATAGATTTGGATTTGCCAGTAACTACTTTTCAAATCAAATTTGAAAAAGATTACTGAATTATTAAGTCTTTTAATTAAATCCTGTTTGTTTGGAATTGGGTACATGAGCCAATCCAATACAGAATTTAAAGGCTTATAATTAATTACCAGTCTTGGTACGCCTCTTTCTAATTTTGCATTTTTGATGACATAGAAAGTTGGGCATGACCAAGGAGATTTACTCTTCTTAATGATATCATTTTTGAATAATTCAAAAATCTCTTTTTGCAGATTTTCATTACTTCATGGTTCATTTGGATGGGTCTGGATTTAGTAGGAATATTTTGTTTCTCAAATCCTTTAATGTAGAGAAGTTTTACCATGTGTTTTTTCCTATGCCAAAAAATTGTAGGAAGGTTAGAACACACTTCTTCTTCCAGTTTTATTTTGAACTGGTTAATTTTTTAAATTAAGGTTGGAATTGTTAACTGTTATTGAATTCTTTTGTGATTAATTTCTTCTTTGAGAAACTTCACTTGCTTAGTTTTTTGATTAATAAGATTAAGATACTTAGAGATTGACTGATCTTTAAGTTGTCTTAGTTTTTTAACTTTTGGTTTGGTTGTAAATTTAAATGTTACTGTCTGACCAAATGGTTTCGTGGTTACACCATTTGCATCTATTGCAAATGGATACAATAAGTATACAAAGGGTAAGCCAAGAATAACTTTATCAGTTATATCTTTTACTAAGATAAAATATGTTTTAAAATATACATTATCTTAACAGATATGCACACTTGGTAGTTTGTATTTAACATTCATTTTACTACCATTTGCTGAACTAAGTCTTTCAATGATTTTTTGATAATACTTAGTTGGAACAATGCCTTCCTGGATGCAGTTTACATCTGCACCAGTGTCAATTAAGGCAATGATTTCTAATTCAAAATCATTATCAATGATGATTTTTACTTTAGAATATCATTTTTGAAAATTAATTTTATTAACTAGATTGATTCTATGATCATCATTAATTTGGGAACATCCATCGTGAGATGGCAGGTTCGTTACACCCAAAGGATCCACTAGAGAGGTGGAGGTTATGGGTATCCCCTTTGAGTCTGTTCCATCCTAAGATTCTGTCTCAGATTATTGTAGTGGCTGTTTTTCAGGATTGAAGTCCTTTGTGTAGCCAAGAATTTTTGTTGTTAAAAGAGTTAAAGCTTCTACAAGTTTCTTGTCTTGAGCTTTTATTTCTTTTATTTTAGATTTTATTTTATTAACTTCACTTTGGAGATCTTGTAAGGTGATTTCTTTCTTTTTCTCCTTACTGAATCTTTCCATTGTGGTGTTAATAGATATTAACTGTTTTTGATTAAAAGATTGTTTTGTGTCTTTTTGAGCAAACAAATCTCTTAATTTTTTAATATATTTGACCTTTAGATCTGGGTCTTCAATCTTACTGATTAAGTCAATAAGAATATGTTCTTCCTCATTCTGTTTGGTTATTACCCTAACAGTTTTACAGAGGCAACTATCTTTGCAACCTATTTTGACTTTGGGTTCACTAGGGTTGCTAGATGCTGAATGATATTCTGAAGAACTTTCAGAGCTGCTTGAGTCATCTGAAATTTCTTCATTACTGGGAAGATTATTTAACCTAAAAATGTTAAGAATTTTCTCTTCATCTTCTTGGGTTAAATTTAATCTTTTAACCTGTTCTCTAAGTGGGCAATCTGGGCTTTTATGGCCTTTTTTACCATAGTTATGATATTTAATATCTGAATCTGTTTTAGCTTTTTCCCCTGATTTTTTCTTATAAGTTTTATGCTTATAAGTTTTCCATGGTTTTTGCTAGATTCAGCATAATAAGAAGGTTTACTAAAAGTCTTTTTAATACGTTTGTAGTGGCATTTAGAATGAATATAAGGCTTGGGTGATTTGGCTTTCCTACGGGATGGTGGTACTAAAGGGAGACCGTATTGTTCACAGAAATTACCCATTTCATATTTAGCCTTTTTCTTATCATTTTTTAATTGATGTTGGATCTTCATGTCAATACACATCTTAAGGCCTTCCTTTTGGATGGTACTAACAAGATCACCGTAGGTCAGTGAATCATATTCAATGATTCCACTGTCTTTACTAAGTGTTGTCCTAATCTTATGGGCAAAGAGATTAGGTAGGCCATTGACAAACTTTTCTTTCCAGAAAGATTTATCACAGTCTGGCCTAAGCATAACTCTAGAGATGAATACATCTTTGTACCATCTGAAATCACTAAGTGTTGGGCACCTAAGGTTGCTAAGTTGGTCATGGACTCTAGCTTCAATGTTACTGGGTGTGCCAACAAAATGTTTGATTATGGTGAAGATGAGAGTATTAATTACATCATCTTTGGCTCTGCCAATTCTTTCATTGAAAACTGGTATGCCTTCATCATCAAGAACAACAGCATGTTTGATGTCATCTCTTGATTCTTGAGTGAGGTAATTAGTCCACAAATTACTTAATACTCCTGTGAAACCGAAGGTGATCATGTCAACTAATTCTAGTTCTGAGAGATCAAGATTTGAAACGTAGCTATTGGCTACCATGGAAAGGTGTCTAATTTTGTTAAGGATTTTCTGTTCACTTAATCCATCTATGTTTCATTTGTAGAGTTTATTGGACTGAACAGAAAACTAATTACTAATATTATTTTTTTTTAAATTGAAGATCTGGTAGTGTTGGTCTAGTGTAGCAATTTTTTGTATTACTAGTTGGATTAACTTTTGAAAAAGTTAATTTGTTAAGCTGGAGATTATCAAACTGTTCTTCAAAATTTTCAATTTCAGACTCAGGTGAGCTTTCTGAGCTACCAGTTTCTGAATTATCAGAAGTTTGTTTGATAACTGTTACTTGAGATGGTCTAGATTTGGATTCTTGTTTTGAGATAAGTTCTTCAATGTTTTGGATTGTTTGCTTATCTTTTAAACCTAATCCGGATCTATCTTCAGGTAGATGAATTAAAGGTTTCTCTAATTTTTTACTGGATGGCTTGATTTCGTCGATTTTAGATTCAATTTTATGGAGCTGTTTTCCAATAGTTATTAAACTTTGATTGGTGAAATTATTTTGTTCAATCATCTTTGTGTCAGATTCATTAGTGGGTTTCTTAAAGGGAGAAGCCTTTACTTTTGAACTTTGATGATCAATTAAAATAGTTTCCGCTGGAGGATGACTAGATATTTTTACAGAATTATCTAGTGTCTTCCATTTATGTTTTGTTACTACTTTTATTTCTGGATGATGGGTTTCTAGGTAATCAAAAAATAGAATTTCTGATTCTACTTTGTATATTACTTTTACCCATTGTGCCATTATTTCTTCATGTTGAGTACTAGTGAATCTTTTAAAGTATATTTGTCTTTTGGATTCATTTTCAATAGAATTAAAATCTTTTTTCAGCCTAATCATGTTAGGTAAGAATAATCCATTTTCTCTCCTAATCACGAGTAACTGGTGATCTATTGGGGCAATGCTCTGGAGGTCACTGGCTGTAGGTCAAGGGGTGAAGTCATCTTCTTCCTCTTCGTTTCTTCGGCTAGATTGTGGAACACTCTGATGTGGAGTGCAACACGGTCTACTAATTTGTGGTGTGAAATTATCGATTCCTTTTAACTTAAATTTTCGTTCTAATTCTTCTGTTAATTCTTTATCTCTTCTGGAGATGCTAGAATAAACATCATATTTTCTTCCTTCAGTAATTTGAATAGGTTTTTCAAATGATCTGCTCGATCTATTGGATCTTGCAGAATCAAAAGAGATTCTTACTAATCCATCAGATAACTGTTGGATATTTTCTAGGTTAGTGGCAATATTTTCACTATCCTTGTTTTAGTTTTCATTTTCAATTGTCCAAGATTCTAGAAGTTGAACATTCTTCCACTCAAGTCTTTTGGGGACTTGGATGTTAGAATCACTAGTACTGGCTTGGATGAGCACTATTTTATCTTTAGGATGCTTCTTAATTGCATGTACATTCAGGTTTGTAGTCATGCATTTATAGTATATCCTATAGATAAGTACTAGGGATTGGGTCTCTTTTACCAGTTTGGTAATTTGACCTGACAATTTAATACCTAAGGTTAAAGTCATAGGTGTATTTTTACAACTAAGACTCAGGGTAAAGTCTGGAAAGTAGTTGAAATAAACTGGTCCGTTATGAAGACCAGTCTCTATTATTCCTAAAATGCTAGGTTCATATTCTATGAATCTGGCATCTCTTAGGGTTAATAGAACTGCTGTATCTTTACCTGGTGACATTAATGGTTTAATTGCTACTTGAACTAAACCAAGGTGTATAAAATTAAAACCTTTTTTTCTATGTTTTTGTAGGGTTTTTTTACTAATTAATTGACAAGTTTCTTCCTCTTTGCTGAGAGCATAAACTTGTTCAATTGTTTTTACTTGAAGTTCTGAGTTGAATGCTTTTGGAACCCAACTCGTCTTATAGATATTTCGATGGAATACCTTTGGGATATTCCATCCACTCCAATCTACTTGTGACTCATGGTGTTCTTTTTCTTCCTCATTTACTATATTAGGTATAGTACTAAATGAAAAACTAGATGAGCTAGCCATAGAGTTAGATCTGAATAATCTACTCATTATTAAATCTAATTTTTCAATTATATAAATTAAAATTAAGTTTGACTCCATTGTACATACCCCCTAACATACATGCTCTCATGGTATGTCTCTGCGTCCTAAGGCTGCCTACACACGAGGACTTACAAACAGGACTAAATTGAGACTCGCCCCTTTTGAGCCGACAAAGGCTGGGTGATAAGGGTAGACCAAACTAAACACTGATTTACTAAATTGAAATGAAAGAGATTTAACACAAGTAAGAATATTTAAATACAACTGCATGGGTAACTATATATATAAGTCGTATTCAATTGGTTTTGTAATAGTCAAGTCTAATGAGTCTACCCATTTAATTACTATCTAAACTTACTATGACTCAACCTAAATTGCTTATTTCGTGTCGAATTTGCAGATCATGTTTAAAAATGATATGCCTAATGTCACGCAAGTGGCTTATGTGTGTAATAATAACCATTTGAAATCCATAAACTAATGAGAAAAGAAATAATGAACAAAGTCAAGGTAGAAAAGAAATCGTGAATCATAGTCCACTCCGTCCTACCAAACCACTAGAAGTAACTCGACAGTTTATTCTCCGTTAATCGAACTTGGAATGTAGTCGTTGCATGCCTCAAGTAAAACCCTTAACGGAGCGCTAAGTACCACTAGACCACACGGCTCGGGGGTGATCATGTCAGAGTTCCACCACAACACAAACAACCCAATCTTTCTCTTATAATACTTGGTGCTTGAAAGTTAAGAATATTGACCACCAAAATCTTAACGTTATTTCTCGAAAAAAAAAAACCTTAAAGCCTAACTACTATCACGGGATTTTTCTTAAATAAATTTTCTTATGATTTGTAACAACTTGAGTTTTTTTTTTTTGGGCTGGAAAAGAGGGTATAGGAGAGCAAACAAAAATGGATTCCTTGCTAAGACGTGATTATAGAATCCATTCTCCCTAGAGATGCCCTCCAAAGGGGCCCAGACGGAGGAATCTGTAGGCTCTCTATAAGATCGACTTGAACCATAGTCAAACTCCAGTCTCATCAAACCATTAAAAATAACTCAGCAGTCTACTCTCTGTGAATCAAATTTGAGATTGAATCCTTGCAAGCCTTAAGTAAAACCCTTAATGGAGAGCTAATTAAGTAACCACTAGACCACACGGCTTGGAGGTGATCATGTCAGAGTTCAACCACAACTCAAACAACCCATTCTTTCTCTTCATTTCTTGAAAAAGTTTAAAAACATGAAATGTATTTCAGAAAGTCAAAATTTGACAGATAAGTCCCAACAAATAAATGGAGAGCAAATGAGGTACAATCTTTGGGTCTGGCCAACTGAAAAAACCCCCAAACCAAAAACAGTCTAGCAATAGCATTCTGATACAACTTCTTTGAGTTTTTCCCCAAACCCATGCCCTTAGAAATCTTATTTCCATAACCCAATCAGTTTTAAACATAATTCTCAAACCCAGTCGTTTTTTGAAAACGTCATTTGGAATGACGCCTCCACATGATAAAACGTCATTCTCAATGACGATTTGAACTTTGAATTTTTTGACTCAAAACGTCATTATAAATGACGTATTTAAACTCGTCATTTGTAATGACGTTTATAAAATGAATTATCAAACAACTGCTAACGGGCATTAAAAAAATTGGAGGTACAAAAACGTCATTGCAAATGACGTTTTCAAATACATCAGATTTTTTAAAACAATAATCCCTCCTCCCTGTCGCAGCTCTCTCTCTCAGATCACTCCACCCACAAACCCTCCTCTCTATCGCAGCTCTCTCTCTCAGATCACTCCCACCCACAATCCCTCCTCTCTGTCACAGCTCTCTCTCTCAGATCACTCCCACCCACAAACCCTCCTCTCTGTCGCAGCTCTCTCTATATCTCTCAGATCACTCCCTCTGTTACAGGTGTCTGTCTCAGATCACTCTCTCTGTCGCATCTCTATCTTAGATCACTCTCTGTCGATCAGATCCTCAGAAGGTCGATCAGATTGGATCCCCACAAGCTCCATCAAATCCCCTCTCTCGCTTAGATCCCTCGTGCTGGTCGTCTACCATCCGGTCATAGCCCCCCATCTTCTCCGACAAGGAAGCCAAGTGTGACAAAGAGGAACACTCAGGCAGTCCTCTTTCTCTCCATTTCTCCGGTGGTGCTCTGGTTTTAGGGTAAATGATACATTGCACTATGAAAAGATTTTTTCATTTTTAATTTACATTATAATACCATCAATTTTCATATTGCATGCTCAATCAAACAAAAAGGTAGCAATGTGTTCTGAATAATGAAAATTGAGTGCAAACTTCATATTGAAAATGCTTAAAGTTGAGTATTATACAAAAATTTATATATAGAAATATAAAAATTTGACAAACACAGTAAAAAAATTTGTGTTTTAGAATCGATATTTTGAATAATTGAATTATTTGGCATAAAGCAGTTTGGCTCTTGTGTTATTAGGACCTCCCCAGGATTAGATTCCATCACTGTTTCTTGGTGAGCACACACTTGAATAATTTAGCACTCGTTTGGATCGATGTAGGATGATGATGTAGAATCGAGAACCTAATGCTCGAGAAGATGTAGGATGATGATGTAGAATCGAGAACCTAATGCCCTGTTATTTATTTAATTATTTTTTGTGATTGAAATGTAGTGTAAGGAACAATTATACTTATTTTTGTCCCTCCATGACCTTGTTGGTCCACCGATGACAACAATGAACAATTTTACTGATGAGGATAGGCATATTGCAAATTTCCTTTGGAAATCAAATGTGTTAGCAAGTTGTGAAGGCAATGCAATTCTAGTCTTTTCAAGGCCTAATATAAATTTCCATGGTAATTTTCTTCTATGCTTTTAGTTTGACTTGCCATTGATTCGCAAATTGCCTTTAGGCACGGGTTATTACTAGTATCTTATATTATTTGTTGGAGTAGGGTGTCATCGTCTTTATTGTTTGTTATTGTTCTTGCCATTGATTTGGGTTGGATTGAACCAATTACGAGTTTTCATTCTACTGAAACATGTGTTGTTATCTTGTGGACTTTATGTTAGTCTAGTTGTATCTTTCAAAGTGTACCTAGGATCACAATCCTTACAAGCAAAGCGATTGTCATCGTATAGAAGAGATTTAACAGTTACTTTTATGGGCATCAAATGATCACTGTTCTTGAGTTTACCAGATTTCCTATTTTATGGAGTATTTACACTTATTTTTGTGAGAAGTTAAAATTTTGGTTGAAGCTTGAGAAGTTTGGTGGGTGGGGGCAACATATCAATAATAACTTCCACATTCGTAGGAGCCCAATACTTAGAACTTTTCGGAGAGTAATATGTCTGTTCTTGGCATTTTCTCCATTTTACATGTATAATGTTCAGGGTGTTGTCAAATTGTTAAAGCTTGAATAAGATTTATGATTATAGACAATATATCAATATCGGCTCTGCTATAGGAATAGAGTAGAAAAGATTGAAGTATTCCCCTAACTCTTCGAATGATGTAGCTAAAGCTTCATCTGTAGCCAATTATGAGTCAACACTTCCAGCCCCGCGAATATTCACTGTCTTATCCTGAAACTTGAATTCGATTTTGCCTTGACCACAATCAGAACTTATTTCCTTGTTCTTGGCATTTGCTTGAAGTGACTGGTAAGATTCTTCAATTCTATTGTGGTCTATGGAGTAGATTGAGTACGAGTAAAGTTGCACTTCCTTTAATCATGGCTATTATTACATAATGTACTGAGCTGATATAATTTTTTGCACTTGCAACTCAATTATGTTGGGAATAAGAGTAATTGGTTGTCGCAAATGACATCTAATGTTTTTCTGTGATGTCTATATTGTAGAATTGTTACGAATGGCTAACAGACGTGCTTCTGTGATGGTTTATTGGGGTGGTACCATATTCAACAACCATGATGTTTTGCGATACGATAATGGTTTTAAGCGTGTGATCAAGGTTGCACCCCACACGACTCACTCGTCTTTGGTGGATAGGTTGCATGATGTGACGAAAATAGATAGGAATAAATACAACCTTAAACTTATCTGTAGGTTTCCTACTGCATTGGGAACTAATCTTTTTTACATATATTCCAGTAGAAGTTGTAGACAATGATGGTGTGGAGGCAATGGTGGATGTTGTATTTGACAATCAAGGTGTTAACAAAGTGGATTTGTATGTGAGTGAAGAGGTTAGGGCAGATGACTTTGGTGGATGTAATGAAGGTTGGCCTGATGGTGGTTCATTCTCTACCATGCTCAGCCAACAACCATATGTCCCAGTGCTTGACCCTTCAGTCATGGTATTACACCCCTTTAACAATGGAGTGTATGAAAGAATTCAATCGATATACACATGCACAGGCGAAAATAGGGCCCAGTAATGTTCCTAAATGCGTATCCCAACAAGACTACAGTGCTACACTCCGTAACGAGAGGATGGAAATGATTGCAGTTACCCGAATACCAGAGCCAGTAGACCCTATCCATGCACTTGTAGTGCATCAGATTGATAATAATACATTTGAAGGAATATGTGCTTCTGACCGGAATGATTACTACAAAGAAGAAGAGTTGCCAAAAGATTTATTGAGTGATGACTCTGATGATGATGATAACGACAGCAGAAGTAATTCTATTGAGGATAATGATGAGGTTCCCATGCATGAACCGGAGTCGACATTTTTCTCAAACGTTGAATCGAGAAACCAGAATAAAGTTGACAGCTTGTGCATTTTGCATGAAATTAAAACATGGGATCCTAAAAGACCAGAACTGGCTAAGGGTATGGTGTTCAGGACTAAAAAAGAGCTGGAGATGACAATTAAATTATATTCAATTAAGATGTACCAACAATATGTTGTTGTTGATACAAATAAAACACGTTGGGTGTTGAGGTGCACGATGTATGCACAATGTGGATGCAAATGAAGGTTATGGGCGGTGTTGAAGGCGAAACATGAAATGTTTGAGATCACAAAATAGCAGGCACCTCACACTTGTTTCTACCCAAGGTTGAACCAGGACCACTGTCAGCTTGATGCAGGTTTTATTTCTCAATGGATTGAGGGTATGTTTCGTACTACACCTAATGTAACAATGTCTGTCATCATTGAAATGGTGAAAAAAAGAGTATCATTATTGGATAACGTACAAGAAGGCGTGGAATGCGAAGAATAAGGCTATAGCCAAGGTTTTCAGTGACTGGGATTGTTCTTACAACATCTTGCCGAAGTTTATGGGTGCTCTTGTGAAATACAACCCTGGGATGATTGTAAAGTGGCAATATGAGGCTCGTGCTCCCGAATTCGATATATTTAGAAAGGTATTCTGGGCATTCAAAGCTTCTATTGATGGGTTTGTTCATTGTCGGCCTGTAATCAGCATCGATGGCACATTTATAAATGGCAAGTATAAGCATAAGCTTCTTATGCTACTGGGATTGATGCTCAGAAGAAGATTTTTCCTCTAGCATTTGCCTTTGTTCATGAGGAGACTAGTGACAACTGGGGTTAGTTCCTATATCATCTACGCCACTCTGTTATACCGAATAGAGCTGGTATATGTTTTAATCTTAGATCAACATAAAAGTATAATCTCAGTGGTTAAGAAACCAAATTCTGGGTCCAATGAGCCATACGCCTATCATCGTTTCTGTCTTAGGCATGTACAAAGCAATTTCAACACACATTACAACAACACGTATTTGAAAAATCAAGTGTCGAAGGGGGGCAGCACATCAGATTCGCAAGTTTAATTTGGTAATGCAAGAAATTAAAAGTATAAATCCTGATGCAATGGAAGTGGTTAGCCGATATTCCAGCACAACAATGGACACTTGCCCATGATGGTGGTCGGCGAATGGAACAACTACAACTAATATTTCTGAGGTGTTCAATGGTGCATTGAAAGGTGCTAGGATGATTCCCATAACTGCATTGTGTTAAATTCATATTTTATCGGCTTGCAAAATACTTTGTGAATGCCCATGAACAAGCACAATGCTGCATAGAAGATGGTATGGAGTACTCACCTGTAAGCAATCGAATTTATTTCGACCCAACTAGGTAAAAGTAGGAATGTGTTACTGTTACAACATTCACATCACATGCGACGTGAAGTTGCGGAGGTGGTCAGTAATAACGGTAATATACATGTTGTTTGTATTGATGACCGGGCATGCAGTTGTGGAAAATTTACAATTTATAAAAGTGCCTTGTTCTCATGTTATGGTTGCATGCTT
>CAUOFW020006582.1:0-23568 GCA_963454935.2 Ilex paraguariensis
CATATTTATGCATCAAAGACACAAATGGCCTACTGCAAAAATGTGATCCACCATCACTTATCGTTGCAAGGCATCCCGAACACAAAAAAAATATCTCTTTCAAGAATTTGACTATGAACCGGTGGTCATTTGTCTTGGTTGGGATAGCCTCCACCCATTTGGACACGTAGTCCACTGCTAGTAGAATATATAAATAGCCAAATGACATAGGGGAATGACCGATGAAAATTGATGCCCCAACAATCAAATTTTCTATAACAAGTAGAGGGGAAGAGGGGCATCATGTTCATTTGGGTCACACTACCCAAACGTTGGCATCTATCACATTCTTTACAAAATGAAATACAATCCTTTATAAGGAGGGCCAATAAAAACCTGACTAAAGAATTTTTGCTGAAGTATTCTTCACAAAGAAAAGGCCACTGCATGCTTGTGAATGGCAGAATGAAAGGACTTGGTCAGGGCAATACTTGAATAGGTACGAGTTGTCGAAGTAGAAGTACTTCGCATCCACCTTAAATCTCCTTCAATCCTCTAGGCTCCAATGTGGTGGTATCTGTCCTGTTACAGGATAATTACATATGTCAGCATACCAGGGACACACAAAATGAATTGAAAGTAATTGTTCATTTGGGAAGAAATTTAGGATAGGAATGTGCTCATCAACCTCTTGCACCACCAGTCGAGATAAATGATCTGCCACCATGTACTCCACTCCCTTCTTATTTTTAATGTCAGATTGAATTCTTGGAGTAGGAGGATCCACTTGATCTGTCTTGGTTTCACATCCTACTTAGACAACAAATACTTCAAAGCAGAGTGATCAGTATAGACTACTATCAGTGAACCAATGATAAAAGAACAAAATTTATCTAATGTAAATACCACCGCTAGCAGCTCCTTTCTGTGGTAGTGTAATTCATTTGGGTTTCATTGAGTTTTTTGCTAGCGTAGTAAATGACATAAGGTCTGTTCTTCTCCATTTGACCCAGTATTGCGCCGATTGCGTAATCACTAGCGTCGCACATAAGCTCAAAGGGTAAATCCCACTTGGGTGGTCGCATAATCGGAGGTGACAAACATGTTTTTGAGTTTTGTAAAAGAAACCTCATAATCATTCGACCACTTGAATGCGACATCCTTAGACAATAAATTGGCTAAAGGTCAAACTAATGCACTAAATAATGAAACGACGGTAAAATCGAACATGGCCCAGAAACGACCTGATATCCTTGACTACTCTAGGCATGGGGAGGTTGGAGATGGCCTCCACCTTTGATTTTTCAACTTCGATCCCTTTCACAGAGATGATGTGCCCGAGAACAATCCCTTCTGTCACCATGAAGTGACACTTCACCCAATTTAAGACTAAGCTTTTCTCTTCGCATCTCTCAAGAACTTTCTCTAAATTTTCCAAACATCCTACAAATGAACCCCCGAACACTAAAAGTAATCCATAAACACCTCCACTATCTTTTCCACCATGTCGCTAAAGATCCCCACCATGCAACGTTGAAAGGTTCTAGGGGCATTACATAGCCCAAAAGGCATGCGATGGTAGGCAAAAGTACTGTAGGGGCAAGTGAAGGTGGTCTTCTCTTGATGTTCCAATGCAATCTCGATTTGATTATAGCAAGAGTATCCAACTAAGAAGCAATAGAATAGATGCCCCGCTACTTATTCCAACACTTGGTCGAAGAATGGGAACGGGAAGTGGTCTTTTCTTGTGCATACGTTGAGCTTGCGATAGTCAATGCACACTTTTCATCTAGTGATCACCCTTGTTGGAATAAGCTTATTATCATCATTTTCCACCAAGGTGACTCCTGACTTCTTGGGGACTACTTGTATAGGGCTAACCCACTTACTATCGGCAATTGGAAAGATGATGCCCACGTCAAGTAGCTTTAGGACTTCGTCTTTCACCACATCCTTCATGATTCGGTTCAACCTTTTTTTTGGTTGTCGAGACGACTTGGAGTCCTCTTTATAGGCACCAAGTCTTTTGGCATGACGGTGTTTAGCAAAAGTACTTCTTTCACAAGAAGGTTTCGCTTGTTGTTCTCAGATCTCAATTTTTCTTACCAGTCTTGTTTTTCTCATGATCACAACATGCACATTGGATGGAAAAGTGCGTAAAACTCCCAAACTGAACTAAAAAAGTTTGTTATTCATGCTTGCTAAATTTTAAGACTCGCTATCTGATTCTTTAATGTCTGCCAGTCACAATGACGATTGAAGCTGACTCATAGATATGATCATTAACATGAGGCAAGGTACACAATATGATCAGAAACAGCAACTACAACAACAAAAACAAAAAAATTTACAGGCACAAAGTATGAACTATAGTTCTCATCCCCAACCTAAACTGAATATTGTTCCCAATGTTTCAAATTTACCTGTGCATGGAGCTTGGAGATAAGGTTAAAAGGTAGAGAACTGTTCATCTGCCAAATCCTACAAGCAAAAATACATAAATCATTCATTTTTACGCAGATTTGGGTTTCAAGTAGGCTGATAAGCCTTGTCCATGAGTGCGAAGATAAGTAGAACACCCATAAACAAATACAATATCAAAATGCAAAACATGAAACACAGGATTATGTCTATGGAGTGTGTGGTCATGGGGCTATTTGGGAGCTGGGTCTTGTTGCAGACAACAGTGAACGATGAAGAAAAAGAACAAAAAGGGAAAGGGACATATGCGGGTAGTAAGAGAGGAAAAGGGGGGTGGGGGCCTTATAAAGGCGTTCTCATGGGTCAGGTTTGATCGGGTTTTTCCTAACTCGACCCCTTTTTATGTCATCAGATGGGAATCTCGGAGGAATATTCTGGATCCATTAAAAGAATGGTCTCTATATTTTTAACAAAATTCTCCAAAAAATGGTTTCAACCACTGACCATTAACAGTAAAGATGTTACCGTTCGAGGGGTTTTTCACTTCTACTGCTCTGTGCTGAAACACCTTTTTGACAATATAAGGACCTGTCCATCTTGATTTTAACTTACCAGGAAAAAGGTAGAGTCTTGAATTAAACAACAAGACTTTTTCTGAAAAGGTTCAAAAGACTTTTGCACAATGTTCTTGTCATGAAAATTTTCATCCTGGATTTCACAATCTGAGCATTCT
Organism: Ilex paraguariensis; assembly: GCA_963454935.2. NCBI lineage: Eukaryota > Viridiplantae > Streptophyta > Magnoliopsida > Aquifoliales > Aquifoliaceae > Ilex > Ilex paraguariensis. The sequence continues at coordinate 3,134 of CAUOFW020006582.1, forward strand.
CATATGCTTCATTTCTCAATTCCTCCAGTTCATTAATTTGCAGTTTTCTTGAAAGTCTAGCCTTGTCCAGGTCAAAATTCATTGCTTTAATGGCCCAGTATGCTCTATGCTCCAGTTCGACAGGTAGGTGACAAGGCTTGCCATAGACTACTTGATAAGGAGACATGCCCAAAATTGTTTTAAACACAATACGATATGCCCAAAGTGCATCAGTTAGTCCTGAAGATAAATCTTTGCGGTCTAGATTTATCATTTTTTCTAAAGTTAGGTTGATCTCCCGATCAGTTAATTCAGTTTGTCCAATAGTCTGTGGATGAGAAGGGATTACGATTTTGTGAAAAATCAAGTATTTTTTCATCAAGTTTCCGAAAGGGCGATTGCAAAAATGAGCACCCCCCCATCACTTATGATTGATTTTAGAATTCCAAACAGGGACAAAATATTTTCTTTAAAAATTTGATCATTGTTTGGTGATCATTATTTCTGCATGAAATTGCTTCAACCCATTTGGATACATAGTCTACGACCACTAAAATGTATAGATAGCCAAAGGAAGGGGAATGGTCCCATAAAATCGATGCCCCAACAGTCATAAATTTCAATCACAAGAATGGGGTTTAAAAGCATCATGTTTCTTTTCAAAATGCTTCCCAACCTTGACATCTATCCCATGCTAAACAAAATGCATGGACATCTTTGAAAAGGGTCAACCAATAAAATTCACACTATAAGATTTTCACAGCGGTTTTCTTGATGAGAAATGACCACCACATGCTTCAGAATGGTAAAATGATATCACTTGTCTGCTTTCATGAGCGGGGATGCAACGCCTTATGATCTGATCTTTGTAGTACTTGAATACATATGGATCTTCCCAAAAGAAGTTGTGAACCTCCCTCAGAAATTTTTTTTTGTCCATCATTGTAAAGGATGGAGGAAGCGTACCTGTAATAAGAAAGTTAGCAATATCATCGTACCATGGTGTCTCTTCGATGATGAACAATTGTTCATTAGAGAAATTTTCATTGATTGGTACTCCATCCTCCAGAAAAGTTATATGTTAATCTGGACAGATGATCTACCACCAGATTCTCAATGCCCTTCTTGTACTTAATGACTAGATCAAACTCTTAGAGTAAGAGTATCCATCTTAAGAGCCTTGGCTTGGCGTCCTTCGTTGTGAGCAAAAATTTCAATGTTGCATGGTCAGTAAATACCACAACAGAAGAACCAATGAGATAAGAATGAAATTTCTTCAAAGCAAAAATGACAGCAAGCAATTCTTTTTCAGTGGTGGAGTAATTCATTTGAGCTTCATTCAAAGTCTTATTTGCATAGTAAATCACATATGGTTTCTTATCTTTTCGTTGCCCCAACACAACACCTATAGCATAATCATTGGCATCACATATTAGTTCAAAGGGTAGGGTCCAGTCAGGGGGTTGCATGATTGTGGCATAAATTAACTTGCCTTTAAGACTGTCAAAAACTCTATGACTTGCTTCACTCCACACAAAATTTACGTCCTAAGTAAGGAGATGATGATTAGTACTAAATGTAGCATATCATTATGCCTTTTCAAGACTAATTGTACTTTGATGGAGTTCAAGTAAGGATATTTCAGGTTCTAAAGTGAACATGGGCTCAAAGGCAACAAAAGTCATGCTTGAATGTTGCACCAGCACATTAGGGAATGAAATTGGAGAGACTAGGAACAAACCAAAAACGTTCAAATGCCAAATCAAGTTCGAACGTCCATTTGAACTATGACAAAACCAGCCTGCTGAGACAATGTGTTGCAGTCAACTGAAGAACAGACTTCTGCATAGAGTGTGATAATGAACTTTGACAGAAGACCACTTGAGTGGAAAAGGTCAGGCTCCATCTGGCATTCGAACGCTTATAAAGCAAGAGCAGAAGAAATGTTTGAACGTCAGAAAACGTTGGAACATCCCTAAAGCAAAACAAAACAAAACAAAACAAAACAAACGTTCGAATATCCATTCATATTCGAACATCCTCCACAGACTGCCTACAGAGTAGTTGGTTTTCATGGGCAGTAAATACTATTCACTTATCCTCTCTTATCTCCTATCCCCCTCCCCTTCCTTGCCTATAAATACTCCCATGTTGGGAGCTTAAGGGGCATCCTTTTTTCTTGTAAAATAGAGAGTTTTTCTTCTTAGCAATTTTTCTCTTGTAAATTAGAAAGCTAGTTTATGTACATTGCTTGTTTCATTTTAGTATCAATCATGATGGAGGCTTAGACTCCCCTTGTAGTTGAATTCTTTTATTTATGTATGTTAAATCTTTACATTTATGTTGTGACAACCATGATGGAAGCTTAGACTCCTTTGTAGTTGTACTTGCTTTTATTTACAAGTATCAAGGGAGATGACTCATCTTTTGGTTGTGGTGAAAACCCTCCAAAAGTAACTAGCTTTCTTCTAATTTTATTGTTCATATATTTCACTTTCATTGCTTGAGCATCCTTCTTTCTTAGAAGAGTGAAACTCTTCCACTTTTCTACAGCTTTACCACAACCATGAAGGGTGGAAAGTGATTCACTTATTCTTCATTGAAGATAAGTTCTTCGTTTAGTTTGCTTCACTTAGTAAGCTCCTCTACTTGGAGAGATGAGTATCACTCACTTTTCTAACTTTGCCAAGGCCATGACGAGTGAGTAGTTCCTCATTCACTCTTTGGTTAGAGGTGATGAATATGTAAAGATTATCTGAAAGTTATGTTTGTGTAGCTCCTTTATGCTTTAATGCTTTATATTACACCTGCTCATTGGATGATTGAATGCATCCAGCAAAGTTGAGGTACTTTGTATAACCAAGGGCTCCCTCTATAATATGGATGACTACTGACAACCTTTCAATCTCTACTATTATTGCGCTTTATTCAAAGGATGGACCATTAATGTCATGGTTGGATGCCTTATAGAAATACTTGCTTGTTTGTAGACGGGTTAAGTCTTGGCACAAACAAGTCTTGTAAATTTCTAGAAAGGCATCGAAATCATGTGCTTAATTCTCACAGTCCATCTTTATCTTCCGATTAACTTGCTGTAGAAACGTGAGTTAATTGAGTTATAAACCACACACAATAAATCGGATAGTCAATTACATGTCCTAAGCCTCAAACTAAAGGGTGGCTATTACATTTTGAGAATCTTATATTTTGTCTAGAAAACTCTTGAAAAGAATCTTCTATTCTATTCAAGAAACCCCACCACTCCAAACTCTCAAAATTTTCAGTCACTTGGTCTTTATTATTGCTTACTTCAAAACACCAATCATAGTTCCTTGTGGATTCGACTCCGAACTTAACTGGATTATTATTACAACTTGACCGCTTGCACATGGGTGTACTGATACAAATCATAACACAACTTCAAGGGATTTAATTCAAGTTCCAAGTGGGCTGGTTACGAGAGCACGGGCAAGGAAGTTTCAAGAGGTACTCAATGGACTAATTCAAGAGCCATGGAATCAAGCAAGTTCGTGGAGGCCCATTGACCATGATCCACTTGGGCAACAAAGATTCATCAACATGATTCAAGTTCTAGAAGAATCCAGCTAGGGGCTAAGGCAATGCTTAAATGGGCTTCTTGTTATTAAGGCCTCCAATTTGTCTAAAGGATTAGAATTATTAATAAGTGGGCTTGAGGATGCTTAGCAACATGTTTTATTTATTATGAACTAGGGTTTTCGTAGTTACTGTAGCATTACACTATTCATGCTACAGTAACCCCCGTGCACTATTCACTCTTTTCAGGGTCTAATTGTAAGGCTTGTATGCCAAGTACTTTCCTTTTTCTATTTAGGCATGTGATCAGCTATTTAAAAGGCTGAATGTCTTTCTTTTTTTCTTCAAGAGTCTTAGAAAAGTAAGAGATATTTCTTTACCCACAAGTAAGAGATATTTCTTAAATAGGATAGCTATTTTAGGAAGTTTCCTAATCTTTGTAATGACCAGCCTATAAATAGGCATTCAAATCAATGAAAATTCAGATCATTATTCAGCAAATTTTGAGAGTGTTTTCTCTTCGGTTCTTTGAAGAACTAAACGAACCTATCGGAATTCTCCGTGGCATTCACCAACGACTTATCAAACGGGTTTCCACAGCGTTTGTGGATAACAATGCTATGGAAACCATAAAATCTGATTATAACGGGTCAATGTCTACCATAAAATTTGATTATAAAACGATCTTGGGTTCTTTTCGTTGTTGGATCTCGTTATTCCAGCGGGTTCCACATTATTTGGTATCAAAGCCAAGGCTCGAGTTTAGGTTTGCCTATCTCTTAAAACCTTTCTCTTCGTTATTCGTTGCTCCTTTCTCTTTCGTTATTCTGTGTTCTTTTAGTTCCTAAAAATTCGGTTCATATACCCTAGTGTAGTCGAATTTCCTTTACCCCATTCCGCCCATATTTTGTTGGTTGTACTTATTACAAATTCATATTCTGTTACCACAAAAAGATAGTTACTGATAAAAAAAAAAGGGGCAGAAAGAAGTCAAAAAAAAAAATATCAGATTGTTTGTCTTCATCTATAGCCAAAAAAAAAAAATCAGATTGTTTGTGTTCATCCATAGCCTGAAAAAAAATATATATATATATATCAGATTGTTAGTCTTCATCCATAGCCTGAAAAAAAAATCATATTGTTTGAGTTCATCCATCTTGTGTCCAATAAGCCTGAAAACCACCTCACCCCAAAATCAGAAGTTTTTGGAAATCTTGCTATTTTGTGCTTCTGAAAATCAAATCAGCCATGTCCTTGAATTATTGCTCTTCAAACCTGAAATTCCTTGATGAGTTCTTGGTGAATTGTTGCTGGAAATTTTGAGAATTGTTTGTTTAGTTTCAAGAGAAGTGAAAGAGAATTATTGAGTGGAAAAAGTCAAGAGTGGTGAGAATATTAGAGGGTTAAAAAAAGCTATGTATTTTGAGTGAAACACGAGTGTAGAGTGATCCACATTCTTGAGTGTAAACACGTAAGGGAGAGAATTGTGTGGTTCTTCTTTTTCTTTTTGTTTTTTTTTTTCTAACTTTGTTTTGCAGCAATCATGTCTCACAACAATGCTACAGATCTTGTTGACCCAAAATTGTTTATGGAGGCCATGATGAGTGACATGTGGCATGTGATGAAGTTGGAACTAGAGCAAGTCCACGAACGGATAGATTAGATGGAGAATACACATGAGAGGCAGCCACAAAATGTCCCTAATGTGCGTGGAAGGGAAAGAGTTCAACCAAGGGAAGTAAGGGGAGAAGATGAAGAGCCTTATGGGGCTTTTTTGATGAAGAAGATGATCAGAATTCTATTGTTAGGAGACATGTAGGGCAGTTTAGAGAAGCTAGGAACCGGGAAGATAACAACTTGGGTGGTATTAAGATGAAAATTCCATCCTTTCAAGGTAGATTCGATCCTAAAGCATACCTTGAGTAGGAGAAGAGGAAGGAGTTCGTATTTGAGTGCTATAACTATTTTGATGCAAAGAAGGTAAAATTAGGGGTGATTGAGTTTTCTGACTATGCTATTACTTGGTGGGATCAGCTTGTTATAAACCGAAGGCGAAATAGGGAATGACCAATAAAGACATGGGAGGAGATGAAAACGGTGATTAGAAAGCAGTTCGTTCCAAGCTACTACTATTGAGAGTTGTACAAAAAACTACAAGGTCTTAGACAGGGAAGCCAGAGTGTGGAGGTGATGTGTTACCCGCCGGAATAACGAGAACCAACTACGAAAAGAACCCAAGATCGTTTAACGAACAGATTTTATGGTAGACCTTGACCCGTTGTTTACAACAAACAAGAACCTTGGTATATAGACCTCAACCCACTGTTTGTGGAACAAGAACCTCGGTATAAAGGAAGACGCCATAAATGGTGTGGAAACCCATTTGGTAAGTCGTTGGTGAATGCCACGGAGAATTCTGATAAGTTCGTTTAGTTCTTCAAAGAATCAAAGAGAAAACACTCTCAAAATTTGCTGAATAATGATCTGAATTTTCATTGATCTGAATGCCTATTTATAGGCTGGTCATTACAAGGATTAGGAATCTTCCTAAAATAGCTATCCTACTTAGGAAATATCTCTTACTTGTGGGTAAAGAAATATTTCTTACTTTCCTAAGACTCTTGAAGAAAAAAGGAAAGACATTCAGCCCTTTAAATGGCTGAGCACATGCCTAAATAGAAAAAGGAAAGTACTTGGCATACAAGCCTTACAATTAGACCCTAAAAATAAAGAATAGTGCACGTACTGTAGCATGAACAGTGCACGCTACAGTAACTTTGAAAACCTACTTCATAAGAAATAAAACATGTGGGCTAAGCATCTTGAAGCCCACTTATTAATAATTCTAATCCTTTAGACAAATTGGAGGCCTTTAACAACAATAAACCAATTGAATCTTAGCCTTAGCCCCTAGCTGGATTCTTCTAGAACTTGAATCATGTTGATGAATCTTTGTTGCCCAAGTGGATCATGGTCAAAGGGCCTCCACAAACTTGCTTGATTCCATGCCTCTTGAATTAGTCCATTGAGTACCTCTTTAAACTTCCTTGCTCGTGCTCTCGTAACCGGCCCTCTTGGAACTTGAACTAAATCCCTTGAAGTTGTGTTATGATTTGCATCAGGAGGATTACTACAAGGAGATGGAGATTGCTATGATCCGAGCTAATGTAGAAGAAGATCGAGAGGCTACCATGGCTAGGTTCTTACTTGGATTAAACCGAGAAATCCAAGATAAGGTGGAGATGCAGCATTACGTGGAGTTGGAAGATATGGTGCACATGGCCAGCAAAGTGGAACAACAACTCAAGAGGGGGGGAGGGTCACGTGCAGCCCATAACTCTAGTTCTCATTCTTGGAAATCGAGTTATACCAAGCAACTGGACAAGTCACCAACGTCCAAAGCTGAGCCCAAGTCCGCGAACACCTGCCACATTCCGCAAGGTAAAACTGACTCTTCTACCTCTAGGAATCGTGACATTAAATGTTTTAAATGTCAAAGCAGGGGACACATAGCAAGTCAATGTCCAAACAAGCAAGTCATGGTGTTGCAAGGCAATGGTGAAATTGTGATCGACGAAGAAGATTTTGACACCGATGGCATGCCACCATTGGAGGACAATCCTGAGGAGGAATATTTAGCCCCTGATGCATTGACATTGGTGGCAAAGAGAGCATTGGGCATGCATGCGAAGGAGGTTGATGAAGTGCAGCAGGAGAACATCTTCCACACTAGGTGCTACATCAAAGACAAGGTGTGCAGTGTAATTATTGATGGTGGTAGTTGTGCTAATGTTGCAAGCACAATTATGGTGGAGAAGTAGGGACTACCCGTGTTGAAGCACCCTAAACCGTATAAGTTGCAATGGTTGAATGATAGTGGTGAGATAAGGGTGAACAAGCAGGTGTTAGTTGCATTTCGAATTGGTAAGTACGAAGATGAAGTATTGTGTGATGTAGTACCGATGCAAGCTGGACACTTATTGCTAGGGCGTCCATGGCAGTTTGATAGGCATGTGAAGCATGATGGCTTTACAAACAAATACTCCGTTGTGCATAATCAACGATCAATAACTCTTGTACCATTGACACCGCAGCAAGTATATGAGGATCAACTGAGATTGCAAAAAGAGAGTGATCAAAAGAAAGAAAGTGAACCAAAGAAAAAGAAAAAGAGAGAAAATCGGGGAGAGGCCGAGAAAAATGAGAAAGAAAAAGAAAAACAAAATGCGGCCATTGAAAAAAAATCAAAGAGGAAACAAATGAATTTCTATGCAAAAGTGAGTGAGATTAAGAGAGCTATGTTTTCAAATCAGCCGATGATTGTACTTTTGTACAAAGAGACACTTTTAAGCACTAACGAACTTGACCTTGCTATGCCTAGTTCTGTTGTTTCTCTTTTGCAAGAGTATGAGGAAGTCTTTCCTGAGGAAACACCACATGGGTTATCTCCAATCCGAGGGATTGAACATCAAATTGATTTTGTTCCTGGTGCAACAATTCCAAATCGACCAACCTATAGGAGCAATCCCGAGGAGACAAAAGAGCTTCAACGGCAGGTAAGTGAGTTGTTGGAGAAAAGGCACGTGAGGGAGAGCATGAGCCCATACGCTGTTCCAGTTTTACTTGTACCTAAGAAGGATGGGACGTGGAGAATGTGCGCTAATTGCCAAGCCATCAACAACAAAACGATAAAGTATCGTCATCTTATTCCTGGCTTAGAATATATGTTAGATGAGCTGCATGGATCTTGTGTATTTTCTAAGATTGCTTAAAGAGCGGTTATCATCAGATTAGAATAAAAGAAGGGGATGGATGGAAAACAGCCTTTAAAACAAAATATGGTTTGTATGAATGGTTAGTTATGCCCTTTGGATTGAATAACACTCCGAGCACCTTTATGAGACTTATGAATCATGTTTTGAGTGAATTTATAGGCAGATTTGTTGTTGTCTACTTTGATGATATACTCATTTATAGCAAAAACATGAATGATCATGTAATACATTTGAAATCTGTTTTAGATGTGCTTAGGAAAGAAAAGTTGTTTGCTAATCTAAAGAAGTGTACTTTTTATACCGATAAGCTTGTATTTCTGGGTTAAGTTGTTAGTGCACATGGTATACAGGTTGACGAAGAGAGGTACGTGCAATTCAAGAATGGCCGAGTCCCACAAGTGTAAGTAATGTTCGTAGTTTTCATGGACTTGCTAGTTTCTATCGGCGGTTTGTGAAGGACTTTAGTAGCATAGCCGCACCACTTACCGAAGTGATCAAGAAGAACGCTGGACTTAGATGGGGTGAAAAACAAGAAAAGGCGTTTCAATTAATCAAAGAGAAGCTGACCAACGCCCCCTTATTGTCTTTACCTAACTTTTTGAGAACGTTTGAGATTGAATGTGATGCTTCAGGTATTAGCATAGGAGCAATGCTTATGCAGGAAGGACGACCAATTGCTTACATCCATGAGAAACTAAGCAGGGCAGCCTTAAACTAGCCAACTTACGATAAGGAGTTGTATGCATTGGTTCGAGCTTTAGAGACTTGGCAACACTACCTATGGCCTAAGGAATTCGTGATTCACACTGATCATTAGTCCTTGAAACACTTGAAGGGCCAACACAAGCTAAATAAAAGGCATGCACGATGGGTGGAGTACATTGAGACGTTCCCATACGTCATCCGGTATAAGCAAGGTAAGGAGAATGTGGTCGTCGATGCACTTTCTCGCAGGTATGGATTACTCTCAAACACTTGATGCAAAATTCCTTAGTTTTGAGCACATTAAAAAATTATATGCTGATGATCACGAATTTTGTGAGGAATACCCGGCTAGTGAGAAAACTGGTAATGGTAAGTTCTTTAGGCTTGATGAATTCCTATTTCGAGAGAATAAATTATGCGTGCCTAATTGTTCCTTGAGGGAGTTGTTAATGCAGGAATCTCATGGTGGGGGATTAATGGGACATTTGCAACTCTAGCTGTGTTGCAAGAACACTTCTATTGGCCTCACATGAAAAGTGATGTTGAGGGAATTTGTGGTAGATGTATCCCATGTAGGCAAGCTAAATCCAGAGTGCAGCCCAATGCTTTGTATACTCCTTTACCAATTCCTAGTGAGCCATGGATTGATATTTCAATGGACTTTGTGTCAGGATTGCCTAGGGCTAAGCGTGGGAGAGATTCAATTTTTGTGGTTGTGGATAGATTCTCTAAGATGGCACACTTCATTTCATGTCACAAAATGGATGATGCTTCGCATGTTGCTGGCTTGTTCTTTAGAGAGATTGTGAGATTACATGGCATGCCTAGAACAATTGTTTCAGATCGAGATGCTAAGTTCTTGAGCTATTTTTGGAAGACCTTGTGGTGTAAGCTAGATACTAAGCTATTGTTTTCTACTACTTGTCATCCACAAACTAATGGTCAAACTAAAGTAGTAAATAGGACTTTGTCTACTTTATTGAGAGCAATCATTAAAAAGAACATCAAAACTTGGGAAGAATGTTTACCACATGTTGAGTTTGCTTATAACCGATCAATTCATTCTGCTACTAAATTTTCACCATTTGAAATTGTGTATGGATTTAATCCTTTAACCCCATTGGATTTATCTCCTTTACCTTTGATTGCGTATTAATTTAGACGGCAAGATGAAAGCTGACTTTGTCAAGCAGATTCATGAGAAAGCCAGACTCAACATTGAGCGAAGAACGGAGCAATACGCAAAACAAGCCAACAAGGGATGTCACAAGCTAATTTTTGAACCTGGAGATTAGGTTTGGCTGCATCTGAGAAAAGAGAGATTTCCAGCGCAAAGACATTCCAAATTGCTTCCAAGGGGAGATGGTCCTTTCCAAGTCCTAGAGCGCATCAATGACAACGCCTACAAGCTAGATTTACTTGGTGAGTACAATGTAAGTGCTACTTTTAATGTTACTGATTTGAGTCCTTTTGATGTAGTTGTTGATTTGAGGGCAAATCCATTTCAAGAGGAGGGGAATGATGCAAATCATAACACAACTTCAAGGGATTTAGTTCTAGTTAAAGTTCCAAGTTTGCCGTTTACAAGAGCACGAGCCAGGAAGTTTCAAGAGGTACTCAATGGACTAATTCAAGAGGCATGGAATCAAGCAAGTTCGTGGAGGCCCTTTGACCATGACCACTTGGGCAACAAAGATTCATCAACATGATTCAAGTTCTAGAATAATCCAGCTAGGGGCTAAGGCTAAGCTTAAATGGGCTTCTTCTTGTTAAGGCCTCCAATTTGTCTAAAGGATTACAATTATTAATAAGTGGACTTGAGGATGCTTACCCACATGTTTTATTTATTATGAACTAGGGTTTTCGTAGTTACTGTAGCGTTGCACTATTCTTGCTACAGTAACTCCTGCACTATTCACTCTTTTTAGGGTCGAATTGTAAGGCTTGTATGCCAAGTACTTTCATTTTTTTATTTAGGCATGTGATCAGCCATTTAAAGGGCTGAATGTCTTTCTTTTTTTCTTCAAGAGTCTTAGGAAAGTAAGAGATATTTCTTTACCCACAAGTAAGAGATATTTCTTAAATAGGATAGCTATTTTAGGAAGTTTCCTAATCTTTGTAGTGACTAGCCTATAAATAGGCATTTAAATCAATGAAAATTCATATCATTATTCAGTAAATTTTGAGAGTGTTTTCTCTTCGGTTCTTTGAAGAACTAAACGAACTTATCAGAATTCTCCGTGGCGTTCACCAACAACTTATCAAACGGGTTTCCACACCGTTTGTGGCATCTTCCCTTATACCAAGGTTCTTGTTTCACAAACTGCGGGTTGAGGTCTATATACCAAGGTTCTTGTTTGTCGTAAACAACGGGTCAAGGTCTACCATAAAATCTGATTGTAAAACGATCTTGGGTTATTTTCATTGTTGGATCTCGTTATTCTGGCAGGTTCCACATCATGTACACATTTCAAATCAAGTCAGATGACAAATGGGTTTAGCTATGGTACTGAAATCTTTTATGAATCTATTGTAAAACCTTGCATGTCCTAGAAATGATTGAACATCCTTTACAGTCTTTGGAGCAGGCAAATTTCCAATCTGATATGTTTTTGCCTTGTCAACTTTCATGCCCTCAAACGACACAATGTGACCTAAGACAATGCCTTGTGTTACCATGAAATGGCATTTTCCCTAATTAAGCACTAGATTGGCTTCTTTAAACCTTATCAACACCTTTTTCTAGTTTGGCCAGACACAAATCAAATGAGTCATCATCGACTGAGAAGTCATTCATGAAAAAATTTCTCAACCATGTCACTGAATAAGCTCAGCATACACCTTTGGAATGTTGCAGGAGCGTTACAAAGTCCAAATAGTAGAATTCATGGCCTGTAATTCTCTCTGGAACCTGATCAAGAAAGGGAAGAGGGAAATGGTCTTCTCTAGTTACCAAATTGAACTTTCGATAGACAATACACATCCATTATCCTATGATGACTCGAGTTGGTACTAGTTCATTGGCTTCTTTTTTGACCGCTGTAACCCCAGAATTTTTGGGCATAACTTGGGTTAGACTAACCCATTTGCTATCGGGGATGGGAAAGATTATCCCTGCATCTAAGAGCTTAAGCATATCAATTCTCATAACTTCCTTCATGTGAGGGTTCAGTCTTCGCTGCATTTGACGAGAGGGATTTGAATCCTCTTCAAGGTATATAGCATGATTGTAGTTTAATGAGCTTATACCTTTTAAGTTAGCGATGGTCCACTCAATGGTGCTTTTATGGCTTTAAGAACTTCAATTAGTTTAGACTCTTGCAAGTCTATGAACTTAGATGAAATTACCACTGGGTATGACTCGTCCTCTCCTAAGAATGCATATTGGAGGTAAGATAGGAGAGGTTTCAATTTTGGCTTTGGTGGCTTGTCACTTGATGAGAGTGGCTTTGTGCCACTTAGTGAGATCTCTTCAAATTTGGGTGCCCATGTCTAAACAGTGAGGGCAGGGCAATCATTTGTTAGTTCAAAGGTGATAGGCTCTGACAAAGATGATTCAGTAGGGTTCTCACAGAATTTGTCGTTCAGATGTTCTTGTATCAAAGATTTAATGGAGTTTATTTTCCACTTCTTCCTTGTCCTCTCCTGGGTGTTTGAGAATATTAAAAATATTTAGCTCGAGAGTCATATTCTCGAAGGTTAATTTCATGACTCCATTCTTGTAATTGATTAGTGCATTTGAGGTTGCTAAAAAGGGTCGACCAAGAATGACGGGATGTATTACTGGCTGAGTATCTAGAACAATGAAGTCAACAGGGAAGACAAAGTTGTCCACTTGGATGGGCACATCTTTAACAATGCCCCTAGAGATTTTGATAGATCTTTCGACCAACTAGATTGTGATACAAGTGGGTTTGAGTTCACCCAAACCTAGTTGTTGGTAAACAGAGAAAGGGAGCAGATTGAGATTGGCTCCAAGGTCTAACTGTGCTTGTTCAATTCTGAAGTTTCCAATGACACATGACAGAGTCGGGCACCCCTGATCTTTGTATTTGGGAGGGTTTTGTGTTGAAGTAGGGCACTGGTTTGTTCTGTCAGGAAGACTTTTTTTTCGACATTCTGGCTTCTCTTGAGTGTGCACAAGTCTTTTAGAAACTTGGTATAAGACAAAACTTGTTTGAGTGCATCTAGAAGTGGGATGTTGATTTTTACTTGCTTAAAAAGTTCAAAATTTTTAGGCCGATTATTCAACTTCTGTATGGTTTTGAGTCTATGAAGAAAAGGAGCAGGAATATAACACAAAGGTTCTCTTTCCTCTAAAGGTTCTGGCTCTTGTTCAATCATAGGCTCAAGTTCTTCTTCAATTGCAAGTTCAGGCTCAATTGGTTTAGGTTCAACTGGTGACTTGGTTGGGATTGACTCAGGTTTCGGCTTTGGAATTAGTATGTCTTTGATGGCCTTGTCAATCACCTTGCCACTTCTCAGTATAGTGACAACTTGGGCTTGGTCTTGTGGGTTTTCCATGATAAAAGGGTTTCCTACCTGAAATTGGCCTTGTGGGGATTTTGGTTGAGCAGGAAACTTGCCCTTCTCATGTGTGATCATAGATTGGGTCAACTTTTGGATATGACTTTTAAGATCCTCAAAATATTGAGTGGTCTGTATTTTGAAATCAGTGAAAACCTAAGTGGAACTATTATTATAGTTCATTTGGCTTTGCATGAACTGATTTAGTGTGTTCTCAAGGCTCCTCTTTTGTGGTGGTTGATATGGTTGATATACTGGAGGTCGTTGAGGTGGTGGGTGTGAACCTTATTGTTGGTTCCTGGGAGTTGTTTGTGTGTTTATCCAACTGAAGTTCGGGTGGTTCTGCCACCCTAGATTGTATGTTTTAGAGTATGGGTTGGAGTAAGGCTTGTTGAAGTTGAAAATGACATTTGTTTGTTCCAAAAAGACCTCTTTGAATGCCGGAATGGTAGGACATTGCGTAATAGGGAGTCCTGTCAGTGTGCAAATCCCACACACTTGTTCTGTGGGAGGGGCAACATAAAATTGATGTACCTTTTTCATCTCTAAAGCTTCAAGCTTTCGAGACAAGGTAGACATTTTTGCTCTCAGGTCATCATCATCTCTCAAGACATACTTACCCCCTTGGAAAGTAGATGATTTGGCTTCAACAATGGTGGGGGAGGTTAAGTCCCACATTTGAGAACTGTCAGATATGGTGTCAAAAAAATTGAATGCCTCTTTCAAACTCTTAGTCATAAATTCTCCTTAAGCCATCATTTCGAAAAATTGGCTTAGTCTAGTGGCAAGGAGTCGTAGAAAAATCCTACCAAAGTCCAATTCTCAAAGCATGGTGTGGCAGGACTGGGTAGATCCTTGAATCTCTCCAACTTTGGTAAAAGGTTTCTCCTTCTTTGACTGAAAATTTCATGATTTGCCTTTTCAGTGCATTAGTGCGATGTAGAGGAAAAAAACTTTCTGAAAAATTTATTTTGTAGTGCTCGCCAGTTAGGTATTGAAAGAGCTTTTAAAGATTTTAGCCATTGTTTAGGTTTATCCTTTAGAGAAAATGAAAAAAGTTTCATTATTGGCTAGCTTAGCATTGTCTTGAAACGTTCCACAAACTTCCTCAAACTCTTTTATGTGCAGATATGGGTTTTCTGTTTCAAGTCCATGGAATTGAGGGAGTAGTTGAACTGCCCCCCCCCCCCCCCCCGTCTTTACAGTAAAGAAGGGTGCATCTTCAGGAAACATAAAACAAGAGGGGATACTATTTCTTGTGGGATATAAGTAATCCCGCAATGTTCAAATGCTAGACACTTCCCCCTGTTTCACAAGATTTTCTCCTTATCTCCCATTATTTGCCATTCTACTTTCACCAGAGTCTACAACTGATGAGAGCCAAGGTGGGCCTACTCTTAAAGATCCTTGGCATGTCCAAATGGGCCATTTATACAAGATCAAGAGCCAAGAAGATCAAGGAAGCAATGCAAGGATTGGTGGGATGAAGCTAGCAAGAGCCCAACACTCAAGATGGGGCTTGAAAGAAGGAGAACCAATTTTGATCCACTTGATCCAAGGTATGGAAGACATGACTTAGAGATAAGGGCTTTAGTTATTAAGGCTTTCAATTTGTTTAAAGAATTTTTATTATTAGTTTATAATAAGTGGGTTTGAGGATGCTTAGCCCACACACGTTTTATTTCTTATGAACTAGGGTTTTCGTAGTTATTATAGTGGCGCACTATTCATGCTACAGTAACCACACACTATTCACTCTTTTTATGGTCTAATTGTAAGGCTTGTATGCCAAGTACTTTCCTTTTTCTATTTAGGCATGTGATTAGCCAATTAAAGGGCCGAATGTCTTTCTTTTTCTTCAAGAGTTATAGGAAAGTAAGAGATATTTTTTTACCAACAAGTAAGAGATATTTCTTAAATAAGATAGCTATTTTAGGAAGTTTCCTAATCCTTGTAATGGCCAGCCTATAAATAGGTGTTCTATCAATGAAATAGGAGAGACAATATACAATGAATTTTGATTGTGAGTTGAGTTGAGTTTACTCCTCTTGTTCTTGATTGAATTTTTGAACTTATCAAAGGTAAATCACAACCTTTGTGGCGTTCTTCCTTGTAATCTGGGTTCTTGAGAATTGTTCTTCAACGGGTCTAGATTTTAATATAATCTAGGTTCTTGAAACGAGTTCTCAACGGGTTTAGATTCTCTATCCATAGACCTGAATTTGGCTTTCTTGGGTTGTATTTCCAATATTATTGTTGGGTCTCAAAGCAAGTTGATTGGGGTTCACATCATTTGGTATCAGAGCAAGGTTTCCAATCAGGTCATATCCTATCCTTTTACTTCTTGCATAATTGATTCTAGGGCTTCATTGTTCTGGGGTTACAAAAAAAAAAACTTCATTGTTCAAGGGTTTGTGTTATTGTTAGGGTTTTGTCAATTGTTTACTATCTAGTTTGTGATTAAATCAGTTGGTGGAAAAAAAATTCGTCCAAAAAAAAAACATAAGAAAAAAAATAGCAGAATAAAAAAGAAGAGAAAATTCTGATTTTTTTTCTTTTCTTGCTACCGTCAATGTTTCTAATCTTTCTCCTTAAGATGTGGGCGAAGATTCGAGGACAATCTTTTTGAGGAAAGGGGGAATGATGAGAGCCAAGGTGGGCCAACTCTTAAAGATCCTTGGCATGTCCAGATTTGCCAATTACAAAATCAAGAGCCAAGAAGATGAAGGAAGCAACGCAAGGATTGGTGGGATGAAGCTGACAAGAACCCAACACTCAAGATGGGCTTGAAAGAAGGAGAGCGAATTTTGATCCACTTGATCCAAGCTATGGAAGACATGAAGACAGGACTTAGAGATAGGGCTTTTGTTGTTAAGGCTTTCAATTTGTTTAAAAAAATTTTATTATTAGTTTAGAATAAGTGGGTTTGAGGATGCTTAGCCCACACATGTTTTATTTCTTATGAACTTGGGTTTTCGTAGTTACTGTAGCGGCGCACTATTTACACTACAGTAACCACGCATTATTCACTCTTTTTAGGGTCTAATTGTAAGACTTGTATGCCAAGTACTTTCTTTTTTCTGTTTAGGCATGTGATCAGCCAATTAAAGGGCTGAGTGTCTTTCTTTTTCTTCAAGAGTTATAGGAAAGTAAGAGATATTTCTTTACCAACAAATAAGAGATATTTCTTAAATAGGATATCTATTTTCGGAAGTTTTCTAATCCTTGTAATGGCCAGCCTATAAATAGGTGTCCTATCAATGAAATAAGAGAGGCAACATATAATGAATTTTGATTGTGAGTTGAGTTGAGTTTACTCCTCTTGTTCTTGATTGAATGTTTGAACTTATCAAAGGTAAATCACAACATTTGTGGCATTCATCCTTGTAATCTGGGTTCTTGAGAAGGGTTCTTCAACGGGTTTAGATTTTAATATAATCTAGGTTCTTGAAACGAGTTCTCAACGGATTTAGGTTCTCCATCCATAGACCTGAATTTGGCTTTCTTGGGTTGTATTTTCAATTCAAATGTTGATAATACAAATTTATACACAGTGAAGCCAGTATATATACAAAAAGAGAGGTCTTTTTACCTTTTACCTTAAAAACACTTTTTATGGTTCCCCGACAACGGCGCCAAAAACTTGACTTAATCCGAAATGTGAACACCCAAGTGTAGGCGGTCAAGTTGTAGTAATAATCCGGTTTGAGTCTGAAGTCGAGTCCACAGGGAACTATGATTTGTGTTTTCAAGTAAGCAGTGACAGAGACCAAATGACTGGTAACATTGAGAGTTTGAAGTTATGTAATTTTCTGGATAGAATATAGGATTCTTTCCAATGGGATTTTCTAGAAAAAATATAAGATAAATTATTAAATGTAGCAACCACCCTTTAGCTCAAGGATTAGAACATGTAGTAAATCATCCAGTTTATTATACTTGTGCTTGATAACTCAATTAACTCCCGTGTCAACAAGTTAATCGAAAGATAAAGATAGATTGTGAGAATTAAGTACATAGTTATGATGCTTTTCTAGAAGTTTATAAGAATTATCTATGTCGAGACTCAACCCGTCTACAAACAAGTAAGTGTTTCTGCAAGGCATCCAACCATGGCGTTAATGTTCCATTCTTTAAATGAAGCACAATAATGGTGAAGATTGAAATGTTGTCATGAAGATCAAGTCGGGGTACTTTCCTTGAACCAATGGGTCTTTCTATGCAAGAGTCATCCGTGTCATAGAAATAATCCACGGTTATACAAAGGACCTTAGTTTTGCTAGATGTATTCAATTATTCAATAAGCAAGTGAAATATAAAGCATTAAAGCATAAATGAAATGCACATATATAACTTCCGAATGATCTATACATGTCGATCACCTCTTACTAAAGAGTGAATGAGAAACTACTCACCCTTCATGGCTTTGGTAAAGCTAGAAAAGTGAGTGATGCTCATCTCTCCAAGTACAGGAGTTACAAGGTAAGGCACAACAAGCAAGGAGCCGATCTTTGACGAAGAAAGAGTGAATCACTTTCCACCCTTGACGACTTTGGTAAAATTCTAGAAAAATGGAAGAGTTTCACTCCTCTAAGGGAAGAAGGAAGCTCAAGCTATGGAAGTGAAAAATAAACAATGAAAGTAGAAGAAAGCTAGTCACTTTTGGAGAGTTTCCACCACAACCAAAAGATGATCTATCTCCCTTGATACAAGTAAATATAAGCCTAAGTCTAAGACTCTTTCTACAACTACAAGTGAGAGTCTAAGCCTCTATCAACTCTTTACAAGTCCATATAGAAAAACTTAGCTCCTTGAAGCTCCCTCAAGGGGAGTATTTATATGCAAAGAGGAGGGGACAAGGGAGTGTGAAGAAATAGTGTCGGGCCCTGAAAGTCCACTTGAATGCCATTTACTCTGCAGGCTACCTTGGGACAACGTTTAAACATTTTCTGGCGTTCAAACTTTGTGATGTAGTTTGAAGTCCCCACTCAAGTGACCTGTCATTTTTCTATAGAGCTACTTCCATACGCCTTGAACAACTTCACTCTGCACTTAGCAACTTGGCCTTCAATAATTCAGGGGAACGTTCGAATGTTTAATGGCATTTGAACATGGTACTCAAGTACCTTAGTGCAGTTGCAACATGCCATGCCTCAGCAGTATAGTCTTCAAATAATGCAGTTGAACATTCGAACATGAGTAGGCGTTCGAACGTGGTACCTTGTTCCAAACTTCTCCAATTTTGTCCCTGAATTGCTGGTGTTACATTCAAGTTTGATATATGTTACTTATGAGCCCTTATTCATTTTAGGACCTGAAAATGTCATCATTTAAACTCCATCAAAGTATAACTAGTCTTAAAAAGGCATAGTGATATGTTGAATTTAACTACTAATCGTTACCCATGAACTACCAATAGAACATGCCCAAAAAGCCCAGACGCCTCTCCACACAACTCCATCAACCACGGGGGTCCACCTTTTGTCCTCTAAACCATGCCCTGACAATTTTAACACCCCACGATGATCTCCTAATCCTTCACACAATTTTAGCTTATAAGACCTTTAGAGAGAGCAGCTCCAAGGTAGAATATCAAGTTTTAGAGAAAGAAGTTGGGTTTTTACATTTTCCTTCAACATTTCCATTGTAGTAAGCTCCATTTAACTTATAATCTTTCCCTTTTGCACTCTAATCTCTTTTTTTCAAGTTGTAATCATTTTTAGCCAAGTGTCCTTGTATTTCATTTTTACATTTGGGTATTTTTCTCTTTAAGCTTTACATTTTGTGTATGAATTATATTTCCTTTGTAGTTTAAACTTCTCCTTATATTAATGCAGGTTCATCTTTGATTTCATTGCCATGTTTTTCTCTTTCAGGTTTTTTCTTTCTTTTACAATCCATAGCTAATCTTTTAGTTGGCTAATCCAAGAGGGATTTCCTCTTGAGTATGTGAAATCGACTCTCTTTCATTCTCCCTCGTAGTGTAAAGTGTTTGACTTGACTAGGTTGAGTGCAAATGTAGTTGTGGGTTTTTGATACACCGTATATTTGTCACAAGGTATGCTTGTGCCCAACACAACTACATTAGTTACTCACTTCCTGTGAATTAATCAAACACCAAGACACCATTGGTTGAATGAAATAAGTCGATTTGACATTTCCATTGGAATGACCTCTATGGATTAGCCAACCTTGCATTCTTGCATATTTCTTAACTCATAACTCACCAAACTTCAAATCACAAGATTTTTCAATTTTTACTTTTTCACAAATCACCCTTCAGAAACATTTGACCTCACCTTCCCTAAGAAGACGAGCTTGGAGTAATCATTCCAATTAAAACACGATATCGCAAGACTCTCTCTACGCTTGGGGAACAATTTTGCACACACACATTTTTGTTCATCCACGCATAATTTCCCCACTTCTTGCATTGAACCTGAGGGAGAGTGACATTCACCAGTCCCTATAAGTCATACACATAATTCGGGTTCATTTTGGAGATTGGGGAAAACCATCAAGTAGAAGGGTGGTAGATTATGGTTCACGTTACTTGAAGAGCCACGAGTAGAACTACCTCACGCATGACTTAGAGTTAGCGGCCATTGTTTTTGCCTTGTAGGCATGGTGCCACTATTTGTATGTAGAGCAATTTGAGGTGTTTTCAAACCACAAGAGTTTAAAATACATCTTCACTCAACGGGACCTCTACATGAGGCAACGCAGGTGGATGGAGTACTTGGAGGACTATGACTTCACTTTGCAGTAGCATTTGGGTAAGGCAAATGTGGTGGCTGATGCACTCAGGCAGAAGTCACGGGGAGTCTTGGCTAGTGTGGCTTCTTAGAAGTGGCAGATGTTGAGATTGTCGGATAATTTGGGCCACACTACAAG
>CAUOFW020006583.1:0-23566 GCA_963454935.2 Ilex paraguariensis
TTCTAACACAACTAGAGCAGATTTGAGCCAAACGAACAGATCTTTAAAAGTAATTTGAAAATCACATACCCTAAAGAGAAAGTTGCAGCCTTGGAGTTAAATCATAGACCCTAGGTTTGGAAGAACCCTTTTTCATATCTTCTTTTCTTCCTCGCGCATTGTGTTCTCCATTTCTTCTGTGCTAATTTTTCTGTTCAATTAAGTGCCTTGAGGGAAGTCAATGTTTGGGCCACATGTCTGTTGGGCCTTTAATCTTTCCGTTGAAAGTGGGCTATTAGATTTACCAGTGGCTAAAAATTGGGCTAACAATCCAATCGTAGTTAAATCGTTTTATATTTGGTTATATCGAGTAGTGATTATTTTTAAATTTAAATTTTTTTATATCAGAGTTCTTGATGCTAATTCAACCTATTTATTATTATATTGTGTTCGAGTTATCCTAACTCTTAAATTAAAAATCTAACACTAAAATCCCATTAATTCTCACCCAAACATATCATTCATAATTTTTTTTGCAGATTAAAAATCTATTTAAATCTATATAATAACAAAAGCAAGCAAAAAGAATACCCTCATTTACAATAATTCATGTGAAACATGACAAAAATACAAAATTAGTCATTTTATTTATATTATACATGTTAAACGTGTATATTGTATAAAATTTGGTTCGACACTAACTTGATTTGTTTTAGTAGATCATGTTATTTTTAGGTTTATATCAAGAATTGGTCAAGTCTAATATACTAATTTTGTGTCGTATTATCTCATCGTCTCAAAAATTATAGCCTTAGTTGAAAAGTCCAAGGGGTTGTTTTGTAAATAGGGTATAGAGAGCTTGCAAGATGAGTTTGAGAAAAATAGTCTAAAACTCTCCCAAATTCTATAAATTTTATATTTGTATAAAAAATTCAGTTCCAGATTTTCAAATCCGAAATTTCGTCAAACCTAAGAAAATGTGGGTTTGAAAAGATGAATAAAAGGTTAAAGATCTAAAAGACAATTGTACCCCTTCATATAGGTATGAATTTGATTAATCAAAGATAAAATAGTTATTTATAGGACAAATAGTTGTTAATAATTATGATATATTCATGGATCCTACATGTGTATGTATTACATACGATATATGAGTATGAATCAGATTAAATGTTAAATCTTATATTTGTAAAGAAGAGTTTAAGTTTGAAAGGATTTAGAGAAACCAATCCAATCCCTTCCCAAAATTCATCCAAACAAGCCGAAGAGTTTATAACCATTTTTTGACATATCGCATGGTTCTTTAAGTCAACCCATGGTCAGCTGGGGAATGGGTCTAAAAACCCGAGTCTGGCTGCTACAGTGTTTTAAACAAATCAAATTTATTTCTGACAGACTTTAAATCAGTGCAAAAAGTAGTTTCATTTCAGGAATGCTGGGGCTCAGCTTCTTTAGCTTGTATCATCAAATCGTCAAGTCCATGGCATGGTCTTCCCCATCAATGGCGAGTATTCACTGTACATCAGTAGAAAAATGTCCCGTAACAAAGAAAGTGGAGACCCTGTAGGGAAAGCCCTCCCTGGAGATCACTACTTAAAAAGGTTGGTGAGCTGTGTCCAAGGGGCCCTGATTATGGTCACTCCAGAAGTAACTCAATGTTCTGGAGGGGCCAGACAGTCAGTACTGGGAGTAATGTCGCGCCTTGACACTGCAAGTAATTCGACAATCTCAGTACTTGCTGATGAGAGCTTTACAGTCCTTGATCCAGGCATCACTAGAACCATTTTGAGTGACAGTAGCATGAATGCTCGTGCATGCAATAGGAAGCCTGCCTCAACTTTACTTTTATACATCCTCTAGGCCTAACTAGTGTGTCTCTGTTTTGTCTCCCAAATGACGTAAACCATATTTCTTATCTTTCCATGCATGATGCCATCCTAATGGCGATGCCTGTTCAATCACCAGTAATCCTTGCATGAACACATACCATCACGAAAGTGATGGAATCTGTTTGAGTCACGTAATAGTATTTGCCGACCAACAATCTGTGATATGTACTTAAAGGCAGAATGACAGTCCCCACAAACTCGAAGGTTTTTCATTATCCTTATAGGCAATTCTGATTTGCGAGTGAGAACGAAAGCAATTGCAAGTTTCTCACTGTGATAGCTCAGGAGTTCTTCCTTGTTCTCCAGTTCAAGATCATACAGAGCGAATTTTACTTGGGGTATATATCCAGCGTCCCTCATTTTTTTGTGCAATTCCCCAAGCTTTTCATATATTGCATCGTTATCTGGATGTGATTTGTCTCCAGCAACAAAAACGTGGACACTGTCTTTCATGGTGACCCAGCTACATCCAGCTTCCTTCTTCACTGCTGCTTCCCTCATTGCAGCTCGGGACTTCGCCACATCTTCCCACATCCCACCCGAGGCATACATATTAGCCATAAGCACATAGTTCGTTGCATTTTGAGGTTCCAACTCCAAAAGCATTTCTGCAGCCCTTCTACCTAAATTGGTCTTGCGACCATTTGCTCGACTGCAAGCCCCTAGAACTGTCCTCCAAATAAAACCATTAGGCCTCATGGGCATTCTATTGATAAAGTCCTCTATCTTATCAAGTTCACCTGCCCGGCCAAACAGATCCACCATACATGAAAAGTGCTCCATCCGAGGATTCAGGCCATACACTTTGCTCATAGATTCGAAATGGTCAAACCCTTGATCAACCAACCCCACATGGCTACAAGCTGATAAGATACCAACGAAGGTGACGTGATCTGGTGGTTGACCTTCTAACTTCATTTTTGAAAAAAGCTCCAGAGCTTTGTCTCCATGTCCATGTCGAGCATAGCCAGATATCATTGAATTCCAAGAATAGACATTCCTCACAGGCATTAACCCAAAAAATCTCAAAGCATAATCTATTCTTCCACATTTGGAGTACATGTCAACGAGCGCACTCCCAACCACAACATCAGATTGCAGACAAGCTCTAATCCCAGAAGCATGAACTTCCATGCCACGCTCTAGTGTTGCAACTGAGGCACATGCACTAAGAACAGTGGCAAAGGTGAAGCAGTCTAATCTTTGACCGTTCTGCAACATAAGCCAGACCAAATCCATGGCCTTAGGTAAAAGCTCATTATGGATGTATCCAGAAATCATGGAATTCCAACTTACATCATCCCTCCTATCAGACATTCTAGAAAAGATAGTTCCACAGTTATTCATCTCTCCACACTTCCCATAGCAACAGAGAAGCGCATTCTCAATAGCACAATCTTCCATAACACTGTATTTTAGGACTAGAGCATGGATTTGATGAACCAGCTCGAGACGAGAAAGAGATGACACTGCTGCAAGAATATTTATAAAGGTCACTTTGTTAAGACTCCATCCAGATCGCATCATCTCTATGAAATGTCCTACAGCTTCGGAAATGGATGTCTCAGAATTACTAAATGCCCCAATAATAGAATTCCAAGAAACTTGATCATATTCAGGCATCAAGGAAAACACTTTCTTGCTTTCAGTGATACATCCAGTCTCTGCATATTGAGCAAGAAGAGCATTTGAAACTGAAACATCCATATCAAGTCCCACTTTAAGCGCTTCACAATGTAATTGTCCTCCCATCCTCATCCAACCCAAGCTCCCACATGAACTCAAAGCACTAATCAATGTGAAATTTGAAGGCATGAGTCCAGTGCTTCTCATTGTGCAGAAGCTCATTAAAGCATCTCCAAAACACTCATTGTGGTCTAGACCAGAGATAATGGAGTTCCATGAAACCAAATCTTTATTGACCATAAGTCTGAAAACAGAACAAGCATCATTAATCTTACCACACTTGGCATACATGTTAATTAGACCATTTCCAACTGCAATCTTAGATTCACTTGAGCCAGTTCTGATGACACATGCATGAACCTCTTTACCTTTCCTTCTCCCTTCTTCCAAACAAGAGAATTCAGCAAAAGCACTCAAAAGAACCACATAGGAATCAGAATTTATACTAACCAAGTCTTTCATCTCCATGAAGACCTTAGTTGCTTCTTCTCCCCACTTTTGCTTCACCAATCCAGCCATCAACCCATTCATGGACACCACATTCCTCACACCCATGTGCCCAAAAATCATCTTAGCAGTGTCCAACAATCCAAACCTTGCAAACCCACTAACAAAAGCACTAGCCACATATAGGTCTTGCAGGAATCCGGACTTCTGAATTTTAGCCAGCAACTGCTCAAGCAAAAACAAACCGCAATCAACAGAAGCAGCTGCTGCAGTAATTAAGCTGCCAAAAGTATATTCACTAGGTTTAAAACTAGATGCCAAACCCTCCTGTTGCATGCTAGAGAAGAGCTCAAAAGAAGAAATTGCATCACCTCTTTGAGCATAGATGGAAATAATTGAATTCCAGGATATGGAATTCTTAATCTGAATCCCATCAAAAACACGCCAAGCGCAAGCAGCAGAATTTAGACAACTGCCATACATCGAAATCAACACGTTACACACTACTACATCAAATGCATATCGGGTTTTTGAAATAAACCCATGAATTTGCAATCCAAGTCTACTCCCACAAGACCCTATAACCTGGCAAGCTCGTAAAACACTTCCAATGGCATAATGGTTCGGAATAAATCCCTCACTGACCATTTCTCGAAAAATTAAACACGCATCACCAGGCATTTCATTCTGGGTATACCCCGAAATCATACAAGCCCACGTAACCAAATTTTTATCGGGCATTTCATCAAACAAATTATGTGCAGAAATCAAATCACCAATTCTAAAATAAACGTTAATAAGGGTATTCGACAAGAACAGATCTTTTGCAAATCCATTTTTAATATTTTGTAAATGTAGCTGTGTAGGATCATTGCAACCACAAGAAAACTGATATTTCTCAACAAGAAAATTGTACTTTTCCGAAAACGAGGGTGGTGAAAAAGTGACAGGTTTTTCTGGTAAACATGGTGAGAAAGGTTGTTGGGTTTTGAAATGGGTTTGGTTTATTTCGTAGTGATCAAAGTTTTGTAAATGGTTTAAGTGTGGGGATAATGGGAGACCTACTAGATGATTTGGTTTTTTTTGGGTTGATAAAGAATGCGTATTGTGAGGGAACTATCGATGATGTGAAGGTACTGAAATTTGGTATTGGATTGCTGGAGATTCGTCTGTGTGTGGATTGGAGGTACCAGCGAAACATTCTAGTGTTGAGGTAGGGGGCTTCTGCTTCATGTTTCCTTGGCGCCTTTTAGTTTACAGAAGAACACCTTTCCCTGTGATTTCTGTTTGAATTGGACCATGGGAGGAGGGCCGACAATCAAGTCGGACTGTTTCAAAATAGTAGAACTTAAATAACTTTTTAAAATATGAACGACTCAATTCGAGACCAGTTTAATTCAGGTTCGATTCAAATTCAATTGAACTGAGTTTGAAAAATATTTTAATCTCGTATAAAAAAATAATTTTGATAAATTTAATTTAAATTCATGAAATTTGACTCAATTATCAATCATGAGAGTCCAATAGGCCTCCAAGTGATTGCCGATTAAAACTTTGGGAAAATACCACAAAGCCTTTGCGAAAAATCTTTTTCTTTTTTTTTTGGGTGAAAAATCCTTGCTTTACCTTTTTAATATATTCAATGAGTTGAAAATAACAATAATCAATACTAATACAAACCAACTGTTTTCATTTATGAAGAAAAAGACAATTCAATAAGATTATTGCTACCCCTTTTAGTGTGAAGATAAAATTCATTGAAATTTGAGGTTGAATGAGTTCTTAATTGGAGAAGATGATGATGAAGAGTTAAGCATATTAATTTTAAGTCATTTTCGATAAACCTAGCCGTTAGTAATATGTGTATAAGATAAAGTGTCCTTATTAATTTATACTAAAGAGTTTAATGGGTGTGATGAATAGATGATTTAAAAGAATGAGGAGATCGGATAACTCTTTGGTTCATTGCCATTATTGCATCTTAGTACAAATTGCACATTTCCATAATTAAAAATATTGGACCCATACGGTGCACTCATGGTGAGTCGACCCAATTGAAGAACGCTCAGTAGGCATGACTTCTGGAGTTGCCCTTTAGCACTCAAAAGATATGTTAGATAAAGTTAACATTTTCCTTAAAAGGATGTCTCTTTTAGACATCTCAATAGAAGATTGATAATTCATCTAAAGTAAAACACTCTCCTACCTTCTCTCTTTCAAGAGGGTTGAAGAATCTTTTTGTACTGTAAAAAATTCGGTATAGATTCATCTCATGCAATACTGTATCGGTAGACCAAGTAAAAAAAGACATTAATATTGAATTTCTAAAAGTACATGGAACATCCTCAAAAGACTTCGAATTAAAGCGAAAAAGATAAATTTCTTCCGCACTTGTATACTATCGCCTATAACAGATTACCTCTCAGACTCCCAATGAAATGCCATCACAGGATTGTTATATGAGATACAGCAGAAGCATTTTACTCTTTCTCCAGTACTCTCTTTCTTACAGCCCCAATAAAAAAGACCACAACTGTGTTGGCTTGAATGGAAACCAGAAGCCGCAACTCCCCCATTAGCACAGCTAAGTGTCATATTCAACGAACTTTACATTAAAAAAAAAACTCTTGTAAAGCGCCATAAGTTACTCAAATGAGTCAAATCCAAATGCAATAGTGTTCGTTCCTACACTCAAGGGACCCAATGTTCTATCTCTCTCTCGTCTGCAACACCCATGCTTTTGCATTCAGTTCTTACGAGGGCATAGACAATAGATGAACCAGCTAGTTCCCATATCTATAGCTTACAGATTATGCATGCAGTCATAGTTCATACCCTCAAGAGCGTAAACACTGAAAAATCATTAGCAATTTAAGTAAGATGACATTAACTTAACACCCCAAATTTCGTAAAATGATTTTCAAATATGATACCACGTTATTCTTACTTCTCTTTACCCCGTTTATTTAGTCCTCATGTAGCAGTTTCAATTTTTCTTAACTTCTGCAATCGTATTATACAACCTATTTCCCAACAAATAAACACACAGTCTCCTCCATTAAAATTTAGAGCTATATCAACAACATATCTATAGAGACTGTGCAATTTCCTAAATTTCTGTTAATCCTTTATGCCACCTTATGTGTTGTGATTACAAGATTTAGTGCTGATGAGAGGAGAGAAAACAGTTTTTCGAACTTCAGTTTTTTAGTTTCCGTAACTTCAGTTGAGAAAGGTAAAAAATGGTTTCCAGAAGAAATGGTTCCCCAAAGGATCACCCTTAATTTCTTTTCCACCCATATTAGTGTAAAAGAATTTCAGTCACAAGCAAGCAGAAGCATCCATTTGCTAAAATTGTGGAGATCAAAGACCAACAACCCATTCAACAAGATACAAACTACGAAAGGCTTAAAAAAAGAACAGGCTACTAAAAATTCTCTGAAATAGCAAAGCAAAGAAGTGATTTCATTCAGTTAATAGTGTGAAATTAAAAATAATGGGACCACCCCTAGTATGCCATAACATATTATATATATGAAACTACAACATGTGCTTTCATTTATTCATTAAGCAATTCGATCAAGAAATCAGACCTTGCTGGTTATGCTGATTGGGAAACTCACATGTCGAAAACTCCCCAGAAAGGAGCTGCGCCTGTCAACTCGAGTGATACATGTTAGCAAATTCCAAACACAATTGGTTGTCTCTTCTATCTCCCCAGCCACCCCAACCCCTAAACCCTGCTTGATATCCTGCTTGGTTCTTATGCACATGTACTCAGTCTGATTTGATGTTGGCAACCTTATCTATATCCTCTACTTCAACCTTCGCCACACCATTATCAAACAAGCATCTTTCTCCCCCTGCCCCTGATGCAAACCACATTTGCCAAAGTGAACAGCACTTGTCCTTGGCCCTCGTAGCGTGTACACAGGACCTCCAAATGAAGGATAAACAGTTGCCCACATTGTTATATCCCAGTTGTAATCATCAAAGAAACAAAATTCTCTTGCCTTGTTATGTATCTTCCTCCACACAGTCCAATTAAATGCATAACCTACATTACTCATTCTCTCTGTAATCAAACTCTCCCACCCCTCTCCCCTTGACTTCACATCAAATGGTGCCAGATTTGCGGCATAGCAATCAGGACATTTATGCAGTTTCAATTGAGTAAGTAACTGCAAATTGCGGTAGGCATTGGGAAAAATGAAGTGGTCCTCCTCTATGAAAAGAATATGACCCAAGTGCACACGAGTCTCCTTTAACCCATCCCACACGGTGTTCATCATCCACCACCAGTGATGCTTCAACGACACAATTTTTGGCAACCGGTGGTTTCCACATTGATCTGGAGTTCCTTGACAACGATTCTTGAGTAGGTCATCCTTATCCGTGCAATCTGTTGGCGAGACACCAGGAAAGCTATTGGGAAAGACATGGGGTGAGTAAGGGGTAAAAATTTGTTTCACTTGGCAGAATTTAATACCTTCCACAATCTTGTTCATCTCTTCAAAATACCCATCATGGCTAACAATGAGTAGAGTTTCATTAATCCCCACCACTTGAGAATGGCTATCAACAACTACTTTGAGATATTGGGGCCGATTGTGAACATACAGAACGACAACTATATGATCTTGGCTAGATTTGGATGTAAATCTAAGTTACTTGGGGGAAGCTGGTTTCGTTTTTCTAATAGAATTGATACCTTACTCTGTTTGGAAAGGTTAAGTCTTCATAAAAATTCTGAGTAATTTCAAGTCACTTCAAAACTTTCATCAATCTCATTCCAATTTTGGTTAACTGGAATGGGAATTGAATTCGATCTAAGGAGAAAACCCACCAAAACTACCCCCAGTATAGTTATCAAAGCCAGAGACAGAAAACGGCGCAAAGCTGCATATCTAATCCGAGATTTCTTATTTGAAGCCATAGATTCAAACCACAAATAGAAAAATCTTTTTAAAGGCGTCCCCCTCTCTGACACCATAGCTTCACAGTACAGAAAATAGAAACCCTCTGATTTTCAAGCAAGATAAAATTAAACCTCGTGCATTTTTATTATGCATAAAATTATCTTCGTACAAGATCAACAGTCAATTATGTCTAAGGGTGTAATTAATGAACGACAAACAAGCAATCAATGACAATTAAGAGTAAAACAGTAAATAATAGATCAACATAAGGATTTATAGTGATTCGGTCCGGATGACCTACTCCACTCTCGAAAACGGCAACGGTAGTCTAGTGTTCTTTATTAATGAATAGTGTTCTTTATTAATGAATCATGGTCTCCGGGGAGTTACAGTGCTTTTGAAAGAGAGATGTCTGTAGAGAGGTGTAATGTGTAGAGAGCTCAAGGTGTAGAGGTTTCAAGGAGGTGATCATCATCATCTTCTCTATGTGGAGAGAACTTACATTATATAAGTAGGGTAAGGCGGTGAGACAGTGAAGGAGTCTTCCACCACTTTGGTAAGTATAATTATGATAAGAGTGGACCTCTTTGGTAAGCATTGTTAAGGTAGGAATAGATCTTTTGTATCCCAATGTTTTCTCTCTCGTGTCCCTGTTCCATCAGAGGGGGACTCTGAGCTGGGTTGGATTTGATTCCGAAATTGAACTTTAGTCAAAATGGCAAAGAGAAGAGGGTGAAGGAGAGGCACAGGACCAACATCTAGAAGTCGCCCTCTTGAGTGACCCCTTGAGTGGCGCCCCTTAACTCTTTCTTAATGATTTAGGCTCCTCCTTAGGCTTCTCCTTCATCTTTCATGACGTGAGTTCCTCTTAATTCATTGGGCTGATCCCTTCTTTTTTATGGCTAAATTAGAATACGATACCACAATTTCTCATATATCTCAAGGACAGATGGGCCAGTTGAGCAAATTGGTCATATGTTATTGGTAGGATAAGGCTAGTCTAAAGGACAGTAGAAATAAGTGCCCCACGGCAAAATGAAAAAATGGTAGATATCAGTGCCACAATAACCACATCCACAACTGACAAGATATATGTGATGGACAAGGTATCATGTGCAGAGATACCAGATACTTCATTTGAGAAATGGCAACCAAAGTGGCTCCCTCTTCTTCCTTCAGCTCCAAGCTTCCACTCCCAACCAAGCTCTCATCTCCATCTCCACCACCTCCCACTTTTTGTGCACCAAAGAAAAGGGCAAATCATTCAAACATTTGGGCAAAATCAGGTTTGGGAAAACCCTTATGTTTCATTTACCATGTCCAAATTGTCTCTTCTTTCTTCACACCCACATGTGTACATGCAAAAAACTTCAATATCTTTTGTTTGATTTTTGGGTGGCTGAAATGATAATCTGTTGTTGTCAGGGGGAGGAGAAGGAGAAGTCAAGCAGGGAGGGAAGAAGAAATTCATCACTAAAGAAGAAGAACCAGAACAGTAAACCTTTCGGCGCTCATTTCTTACTTTGCTTATGCATTGGTTAGTTAACATTTCCCAAGTACCCTTGTTGCTTTCTAAAGTAAAAAACTGTTTCAATCCTTAGATAATGAGATATAATAACATGGAAACTCATAATAAAATGTAAGTTAGAGGATCTTTACTGAAACAAGTAAACAACAGCACAAATTTCATAGATCCATGTAGTCATCCTCAGGCAAAACCATCTACCAAGTGCAGGTATTGGCAGACAGCTGGCGAAAGGGCGGGGGAGAATCCGATGATGACACCCCTTCCTTACATTATCATATTTGGTATGTCAACCCCCTTTGTAATCTTGGCGATTGCTTTTGCAAATGGTTGGATCAAGGTGCCTGTTCGATGAAATGATTGTGATTGCAACAAGAACAAAGGCAGCATGATATGAATGGCTACTCTGATATGTTTTCTAACCTTCTCAATCCAAGCAAAGATGGTGGCTATAAACAATTGTTTTGAATGCTCATTTATCAGTTGTTCACATTTCAGTTTTACCACTTTATTTGTCAGTGGATGGCAGAAATTGCACAGTAGACCTTCGCCTTGTTCAAGGAAAAACTGAAAGGAGGAAAATCAGGCATGAAAGGCTCCATCTACTTAGATATCTCCACAGTTAAGCAGATTTCCACAGAACGTTTAGATAGAATGTTTCATACTTGGAAAATTGTTTCCATATTATGGTATTAAGCATCAGGTGTCTAACTCATCAAGTCAAACTGATTATTGGACTGTTTGATCCATCAATTGGGATGCCATTTGATTATTTGGATGCAAAGGTTTGATCTATAAGACACGACTTGCTAACACGATATTTAACTGAAAAAAAAGAAGGTTCAATCTATAAGCAACTTGACATTCACCTAAAGCACAAATTCTCTTTGCCTGTATGAAAATACCGACAACCAGCTTATCAAAATTGCCTGAGAATTGATACTACTACTCTCACTAATGCACAATTACCAAATCTGGTTTTGGTATGCATTTTGGAAAATCGATTGGCCACAAAGCCTATAAAAAGTTCTAGACAACACTTTCAATTTGCCACAGTTTCTTTTCATTATTTGTTTATGATTGTGGTCTTCAAAGTTCTTAATATCAAACCGAACCATGCTTTTGCATGAAAGCAATTGCCACCATGGGATTAAAACAGCAATGGCAGTGTCGGTGTTTACCATTTTGCACTAGAGATGTCATTGAAAAGCTAACCTGTTATAAATTTGGTGATATAAAACCATGCAATGACATTTTAGACGCCATGACTTGCTGATTTTCCAATTCCTCCTGGTGGCATGCTAAATTTAATGTTTCAGCCACATATGCATTCAATATTTATGGAACAATTCTAATATTTCATGACTTAAGAATGACAAATTGACAATTAATCCAGCTTAAGGGGAGTCCTGAAATCAGCCTAGCTGAGCCTCACAATGTATAAAAACAAGCTTCTATTGCTCGACCTGAACCAGACCGGGTAGACCATTCAGCAGTTACTTGTTGGAACAAACTTGACATAAAATATTGATCAACATAATCCCAGATTTGAATGGCATATCTTCCTTTTGTCCCAGCAATGACTTGTAGGCATGTCAAACCAAGCCTTTGCAAAATATTTTGGCCTACCATGTATGAAAAGCCAATCCTGTCGAGCTTGGGTTGTACCTGACCACCCGAATATACACACGCAGACAAAGAGAGAGATATGTACAGGTACACAACTAACAGAGAAGACATAAGTGTGTACGGCCATGTGGGAATTACCCAAAAATATATGTACGTCTTTAATTTTGCATTTTGCCCGTTTGTAATGTGCCATAAGCGACACTATGCTACCAATCAGAATCTCCATGTTGAAATTTCATTTCTGTTCATGAAGAGAAGGAGAATGAAATATCCCCAATACACAAGTAAATTATCATATCCAAAATGAATAGAAACCCGATACATGTTTTTATGGCAAAAATCCTACCTTTGCATATTTAAACCATTTTCCTAACCTATGAAAGCAACTGGGGTGCAATCTTCATAATGTATATTTCCAAATCCAGGAATTCAGGAAGGCTTTTCACTTTTTAACCTTTGCCAAGGATTTGTAAAGAACTACTGTCACATATTTTGTGCGAAATCGTTGTGTTGAACTTAGCGTCACCATAGGCTGACCACTACGCCCTTTCTGGATGTATAGATGGTTCAAAACTGCAGACAACGGCTTCTCCAAAGATCCAGTGCTGTTCTTGGAGGATGAGGGCTGATCTAGCGGTGTCTGTTGAAGTAGTGGAGGCAATTCAGGTAAAAACTTTTCATTAAAATCTTCCAAACCTAGAGGTTCACTGTTATAGCTCGATATAGGGGAAGGAGGAGATTCAGACTCAGAAACGTTGTTAAGGGCATCTGGAACATGATCCTGCGAATCATAAGTCAATTCCTCAGTAGGTATCGAGGTATTCAACACAAAAGGCAACAAGAAGGACATCATATGAAACTGACTAAAATTTTTACCGACTATGGATAACCCTGTCAAAATTAAATTGCTAGGAATCCTTTTAACCCATGAAACGAAAAACTGATGAATACACTTAAGGAATGTTCAATAGCTGACTGTACGAATTGATTTTGCAAAGTCAGCAAAGTGAGAAGATGGAAGACTGCAGGAACCATTAGAAAGGCTGTTTTTCTTTTAATGCCTATACTTAAAAGACATCTATCAATATTATGCAAGAATGTTTAAACTTGAAGTGGCAGATGCAAGGCTCTTCACAAGGTGCAGACATTTCATCTACACATATTTTCTCCATGGCTTCCTGTGAAATATATAGAATGCCTCTGTGCTCCTTAATCTGAAGTAAAATTGATCATCATACCAAAAATAATAGATGAGGGAATATGCGAATGAGGACTCTTGTGATATACAAGATTGCTAACATTAGTTTCTGGATTTAGTTTTCAAGATATTGCAGAAAGAATTTTTGAAGTTGTGATTTTAAACCTATCTAAGTTTGACAAGTAGCAAAGCAATGAGGTATTAAGACATTTACAACCAAAAGAGTAATGTTCAATTGTAAGAAAGTAATGAACAGTGTCATCAAAAGTGTGCCTAGGTGCTCACCTCAAGTGGTCTAAGGAAGGGAATTTTTGCCGACATGAAGCTTAGGCACTAAAAATAAGTGCCTCAAGATTAATCTTCAAGCAATGAGGCAAACACTTTCTTTTTTTTTAATTTTTTCGCTTTGTTGATATATTTAGGGTGTTAGAGTATGTGCAGCTCATATTTGCTGTGTGCACAATGGCAAGGAGGCAGATGCCGGAGTGGGATTGATATATTTTATGTATGGGGGGACGCTGATTAGTTGGGGGTGCGGGGGCAACGTCCCTGCGGTACGGTACAGTGGTATTTTGTAAATACGTCCGTACTAGAGTTATATAAATACTTAAGATGTAACCCTACTTTGAATAATGAAAAGGAACGGCCGCTCGCTCCTGTAGATGTAGCCACATTGCCGAATCACGTAAATCTCTGTGTTATTTTCTTTCTTAATTGTTTGATTCCTTATTATTCACCATAATTGTTGCACGATCACAACATAGGGCAATTTAGATATGCTCAATTGGGGTGATGTTTCTTGAGCTTCTGGAGTTGAGAAGGTAGCCAACGAACCATATCAATACCAAATTCTAGTGCAACACTAAGGGTTTCAAGATCATCGACTACACTTCACTCATATCATATGTAAGGAAAATGTAGTTTTAGATGAAGCAATTGACATTTGGTCTAATGGTATTCTTTGTCATGTAAAGGCTTTACTTTTTTGAGATTAAGGGTTCAAGTTCCATTCCACCCTCCTCCTCCTTCAAAAAAAAATAATTATGCAGAGGAGGGTGTGTAGAGATATAAATCTAATGACAATGAAAAAAATAATTTGCATGGTGATGAGGATGACTTCTAAGCCCTCAAGCTTGGTGGAAGCATTCAGTATATGTTTCGTTGCTTTAACAATTTGACTTGTGTATTTACAATTTTAGGATCTCGAAAATTTTTGGTGTCTCTTTGAGTGTAAATGTTAAATGTTTTTGTTTGTCATTAAGATTTGAAATATTATTGATATTTGTTTAAATTTAAATGTTTATATTTTGAGTTGCATTTGAATATTAAGGGTGTGTTTGGCTACACTTCCAAATGGGCTTTTGATAGATTTCATGTGATAGTAATCATTTAGATTGGTCAATTTTAAGCATCATATCAAGGGTGATATTGTAATATATATATATATATATATATATATATATAAAACACATAAGAAGTTGAATTTTATCTCCTACACATTTTTTCTCCCAAAATCATCACATCACTCATTTTTATCACATGTTCAATTATTTAACATTTGATTAATTTATAATTTAACATAATTTTTATTTTAGACATTATCCATGTACAATAGTATACACATGTTGAGAAAATTTTATTGAATTACGTATTTTGAGAAAATAATGGGTAAAAATAAATTTTGAATAATGTAATCAAATAAATGAAGGAAAAAAAATTATTATTTAATATAGTGAGATCGATTTTTTGGGGGTTCAAATTTTATATTCTATTGTATCTTCAACACGATTTATAACTACTATATATATATTCACTTTAGAAACTTTCCCACCAAACATTATTTATATATTTGGATTCACTTCTTAACTCAAAAGCACTTCAAAAATATGTTCTCACCAAACATCTTATATTTGTAAAAAGTCCTTTTTGTAAAGTGCATTTTAAAAAATCCATTTTTTAGATGAACTTTCATTTTTGAGAAATTACGCTAAACGCAGCCTAAATATTTGAGAAGTTAACAATAAAATGCTTGCTTGGTTTCTATATTGTTTGCCTCGCCTCTCCCCTCGGTCAGGCCTTAGGAGATCTGAGCATCTCCTTCACTTTATGCCTTGAATAACACTAATCATGACGTAAGGCTCTAAGAAGAATACAAGCATCTGAGTAATAGGTCCATATATAGATATGTTAGATTTATGTGCCTAAAAGCAGGAGCTTCAAAAAACTATATAGTGCTAGTAAATGGGAGCATATGATTCAGCTTCTAAGCACAGAATAGATCATGGTTCTGCAACAGATAAGTATAGCTGCTGGATTATGAGATGCTTAAGAATAAGTTTCGAATTTGGAAATGATCTATTTTCGTTTTTCACAAGAAAATGCTACAACACTAACTGAAAAGTTGCATACAGGGAATTCTCTTTGTCTGAATAAATAACTGAGAGCAGCAATGATCAGCATCATCTCCTTCTTTACCATAAGGTAGAGACTACAACTAACACAGGATTTTTTGGCTACACATAGGTTGCAAACTTTCAAGTTGGTCCTAACACCAGTGCTGCATTTGGGAATGCAGGAGTTATTATCTCAGTCTTTCCACAGTAATGCAGGGGTAACCAATGATGCATTCATGTTAAATGCATGGGAAACCTTAATTCGACCCATTTATATAGTTTCAAGCTAATTGTAGTTGCTTTAACAGAAAGTGCACGGGTAATAAGGAACATTCATGAAAATATGTTCATATCAGCCAATATGAATGCAGCCGTGCCAGTAATGTGGACTTATTCTAGATCAATGTGAATCCCTATGCATCGATGTATGAAATAAAGCCAATTCATGGACAGGCATCCATCCTGCATATTAATTATGGCCAAGTTTGAACTCTGCATCATTCCAAAATTTTACTAACAAGGAGAGAGATAGAAAAGCATCCACCAAAAAAATATTCTACAAGAAAAGTAACTCATTTTGGGTATGAGCAGTAGTGGAATAAAGGGAATGAAATATACCTGCAAGTCTAAAATGTTGACAATATTCCCTGTATCATCATGCTCTTGAGGCAAGTCTGGAGCATACCTCCAATGTCCATCAACAATAAACCGGTAATGGTAAACACCTGATGGGAGCACTTTCATAATGATGAATTCTCTGCCCGATCTCTGTAAGAACTCTCTGAGTGAAAGCAATCTAAGAAGATTAGTGTGGAAAGCAAACACAGTTCACAATAAGAAACTAGAAACTCGAGCAAATATCATACTTTGTCTTCCAGTTATCCCATGATCCCTCAACAGCTACTTGCTTGCCACCATAATTCCAGGTGATCATTGTGGGAATTACCTTCTCAGAGAGCATACTTTCATGCTCTGTCGTCTTTTGATTCCATCCATCCCTTTGGATTTGCATCATCTCCTCAGGTCTATGCAGAGGAATCATAGGGACCTGAATAAACTATACATACGTGAGCCTAGAGGGTATCAACAATAATGGTTTCGAAATGAACTAGCGGGAACTTTCCAGATTACACTAGAGGACATGGCCTCTCAAAGCAAGCAACCTTACAGGTACAATTGAACCTCAATTGTATCTCACGGTGCCGTCAGCAGTGAAACTAATTTCCCAAAGGAGTCTTTTTTTTCTCCTCTAGAGCAACAAACACTATATCAATTCAGGAGACTGTCCTCCCAAACTTCAAATATATCTGTTTTTAAATCCAATCGGTGAATGAGAAACAATACTCCATCACACCTAACCTCCCTAATTTTCTTTTCCAAGACAAATTATCAAACAAATAGGAAGACAAATATGCTTGAGAAAAGGAATCCATTAAACTAGTGAGAAGGGATTCTTATAACACTTGTAAATAATCCCAAGGATAGACCACTCATTTATCTAGAACCACAGGAAAAAAAATAAACCTTGAGAATGCTCAAATATTAGCATAAACTAACACACAAAGATTCTAAATCTGACCTGTGGAGTGAACATCAGTGGTGACCGGTAAGCCCGAGGGCTATGAGAAGGGGACTGAACCATAGAATCTGAAAACTGAGCCTGCCCATGATAGCTACCTTGCGCCCCACCATGTGCATACTCCATGTACTCTTCACCCTCTTCTTCATCTTTGGTTCCAGAGGGTCCAGCTTCATCTTTCCTACCACTAACATTACCCATTACTGCAAAATAACCAAAACCAACTTCATATCTCTAAACACATGATTATCAAAAAAATCACCAAACAACACAGAATACCTGTGTTTGTGTTTGTGAGGACAGAGAAACAAAACAAAAGAAGATCCAAGTCAGGAAAAACTTCTGGGGTTTGGTTGAATACCCATTATCTCTATAAATAAATCGAAGAGACCCCAGAGAGACCCCAGAAAAAGCAAATCCAGAAATTAACTCAGAGGGCAGGTAACATGATTTTTGCAGCTTTGTGTTGATTGATGGAAAGCTTTTTTTGTCTTCTACCACTGCTCTTCTCCCACCCCCCTCACTCTCTCTCTCTCCGCATTAAAAAAAAAGGCCACTGAATAATGAAAAGTGATTTTATTCTCCAATGAGTTTGGAAGATCCCTTGGTGGACTAATGATGGTGGTTTAAAAGGGAATGTTCCATCATTACACAGTGTCATCACCCTGGTTCTCTCTACAATTCTTGCAGTCACCAATTACATATCGCCACATCAATGGTTTGAGGTTCCAGCTGTTATTTGGAATTACCTTTCTGACCCTAACCTTGATTATAATGTCTAAAAGGGACATAATATGATGACGTGGCATGCTGACATTAAGAGGATTAGTGGCAGTGTATTATTAGCCTTAAACTTAGATTAAAGATTCTACATTTTGACTACATTAGAACAATACCATCCATTTGCTGATGTCTATCATTTTTAACTTAAGTTGAATTATTTAATTTTTGATTAATATATGACCCAATATAATTTTTTAATTCAGAAATTATTCATATATGATAGCACTGTATACATGTTTTTTTTTTTAAATCATGAATTTTGAGAAAATTTGGACAATTTTATTTTTTAAAAATAATTTTCTATATAATAAGATAGCTAACAATTTAAATTTTATCACCACATATTTTTTCAGCTTATTTTTATCATATCACTCCTTTTTATCATAAGTTAAATTATTTAATTTTTGATTAATTTATGATTCAACATAATTCTTATTTTAAAAATTGTTCATATACAATACTATTTTTGTTTAAATCATGTAATTTGAGAAAATTTTGACAATTTTATTTTTTAAAAATATTAATTATTTGATATAGTGGAATCAATTTTTTAGACGCTCGATTTTTTTGTTATATCGTATCTTCAAGTATGAATTTTGACCAGTTATTTCTTAAATTCCAAGGAGTTTCCCTATTGTTTTGGCCAAAACAATAGATCATCTTATGGTATTGTGTTGATTATATTCTAAGCAAGGGTGTAGCCGCATAGGAAGAAGGGTGGGCACTTCCCCTGACTTTTTGAATACTATTGTTCAGGATGATAGTTTTGGTTATTTTAATACATTTGTCTCCTTTAATTTTTGAAAATGTTTACAATAGTCCTAATTTTTTTTTTTTTCAATTTTTGATAAGTTAGTGACCCATTAACCCCCTCCAAAAAAAAATCAATGTTTTAGTTTATGGATTGAGTACATCGACAAATAAATGGTGATTTTAACTAGATTTCTCAACATAAAATGAATAATAATTTTATCACGTATAATGTGATTTTATACATTGAAGAAAATTACTAAAAAAATTGTTCAATTCATTATGGACAAATTTTAAGATTTGAAATAACACTGTCTTCTATTTTAATATGTGATTGAGTTAAAATATACTAAACAAAGGTTATTTTATGATTTTTTATTTATATTTTGTTTAAATTAAAATTTTAAAGGTGTTTTCGGTAAACCAATGAATGAGCTGAAGCCCTCATCTCTAGACGAAAAAGTTGAATTCTAAAATATTTTTTTCGGTGAAAATTTTTTCGATCATAGTATGCCCCCTCTAATGTGAAATGTTGGCTCTGCCCTTGATTCTAAGATTAGGAGTAGAATTTTAAAGTATAGTTTTATTTTTTAAATATTATCTCCTTTCTCCAATTAATATATTTTTAGTTTATAATGTATTTAAAATGAGAACTTCCATTCTTTTATTTTTAAAATGACTGTGTAGTGTCTGGCTCCATTCTTCTTTTCTTGTCTTGTCTTCAATTGTAAAGCCTATTTTACTGGCAAAGTCGGCGTTGTCGGTGCTACCTTAGCACAAAAAATTCCACCGCCTCCCCCGGGTGGTGGTGTTTGGGAAGGGAACACTATGTGATAGGGTGTCATTCTTGTGTCATATCGGGTGGGATCGAATTTGTACTGTGTTTGTTAAACAATCTAATAGAAGAGGAATATAACAGATAAAAAAGAGGGGCTGAGATTTTATTGATATCGGATAATTCAATTGAATATAAAGAAGTGATTTAATTTAAATACAAAGAGATTATATATAAGCTAAACAAAGAGAAAATAAATTATTATTCTACCTTTAATAAACAAAATAATCAGTAACCCTATATTTTTTAACAGTGTTATTATGGGTTCATATCGAACATTAATCAACATTAATTCAACCTATTTAGTTGACCGTATTGTGTCCACAAACTAATTTATTTTGGTGTCGAGTTCGTATTTGTATTCATGTTAACCTATACAAAATTCGAATAAAAAACTTAACGCTGAAATTTAAGTCTAAAATTCTATTATAAATTAATTGAATTTATGCTCATACTTTTTTTATAAATTATAAATTAACTTAATAAACATAACACTAATAATGAGTAAAAATGTCTATTTTATAAAATAATTATGTCAATACTTAATAAACAATAACAAATAATTAAAATTTTATTTCTATGATATTAGTTAATCGTGTCAATTTCGTGTTATTCATATTTGACACTAACCCAATCTATTTATTATTCGTGTTAACGGGTCGTGTCATTTACGGGTTTGTGTTGAATTTTTGGTTGCACATCTGAAAAGAGGCAAATACGTTAAATTGTCAACCCCAAGGAGTAACTTAAGTGGTAATAAGCACGAACCATAGATCCAAACGTTTTAAGTTAGAATCTTAACAACCTCTTAGAGGCAAGTCATAAGAGATTTATTTTTCATGAATACCCTAATCTCAACGTGAATAGTCTATCTTTTACCAGACTACAGAAAAAATTAGTCGAGGTGCACATAAAATTAGTCTGAATACCTCTGATCGTTGAACCAAAAAAAAAAGGTTAAATAGTATTACTATATCCTGCAGTGCTAGAAGACTTTCTTTTTTCAAATGAATTTTAGGGGTGAAAATGAAAATCGTCATCTCATCTTAACAAAGTTTTCTCCCAATATTTTTAGGTCGGTAAATGAAGAGCATGTAGTTCGTTAGATTGACCTCTTCCGTACAGCCTTTTGATTCAGTTGGTGAATGTTCTTTTGATTTTGTTTGAATTGTCTGTGTAAAGGAAACAGTTCTCATTTCAGCAAAAGAAGAACAAGTAATCAGTTGGTAAAAAAGCAATGAAGTTCCATAGTTCTTCACCTTTTCATCATATAAGGGTGAGCAATTCTATTTTTCTTGACAATTTAGCCAAAAGTAATAACAGTCATCACTGTCCTAGTCTAACTCCTGTGTATGCTAACTTAAGCCCAAATCGGTTAATTAGGTCAGCAAATTGTACTTTGATTATTTTAACTATGACTTTCGTGTCTTACATTGTCTTCTCACTATCATATTTCTCATATTCGCAGATTCAATTATGGTCGTTGGTCTGATACTATCCTAATGTTAAGCGACTATTACAAACAAATGAGAAAATTGTATCATTTTATCTCTTGGAATATATAGTTTTGCTTTACTTTGTCCTAAAAGTTAAAGGCATACACGTACATGCTCTTGGTTTGATTTTTTGGGAGAAGTGAAACCAATTTAAACGGTTGAGAGACAATATGAACAATTCAATAATTGAGTGAACAATGTGAGAATGGGCAAAGTGTAACTTACCCCATAGGTGATGTGGGAGGGTGTGTATGCAATTGGAAAGAAAAGTGGTGTAGAGTTGAAGCAGGTTCTTTCTGATTTTCTTTTGGGCAATTTGACAAGCAATCTTCCATCAACATCACTCTAATTTACAATGTCCCTTCTCATGAGGTGTGGACTAGAGCATCTATCTCCCCCATGTGACTTACCTTGGCTTTGTCTGGTTTAGTAATGGAATATGACCACATTATTTGACAGTTGAACACTTGTTGATTTACACCCAATTCACCACTTAGAGATGGAGAGGAAATGTCATAATTCTGGCTCAAAAAGAGTTTACAAACTCACTCTTCTTATGGCTTTTTTTTTCACTAGATTA
Source organism: Ilex paraguariensis (assembly GCA_963454935.2). Classification (NCBI taxonomy): domain Eukaryota; kingdom Viridiplantae; phylum Streptophyta; class Magnoliopsida; order Aquifoliales; family Aquifoliaceae; genus Ilex; species Ilex paraguariensis. The sequence continues at coordinate 21,689 of CAUOFW020006583.1, forward strand.
GGAGACATTTCTTATTGTCATTACTACCAAAAAGAAAATCTTTCACTTCCAAGAGTCTTTTTTTAGGTATTTTTTAACACTCGTAACCAAGTAACACGTAAGAAGTTCTTGAGTTCATTTACCACTAAAGTAATCAAGGAGTATAATAGAGAGTGATGCTTTAAAATCACATTGTACAATATTATTTGCTTTTTAGTTAGTTTGTACTATTTTAAATCAAACACGGTGTGCAGTGAAAGTCTGAAGCGAAAACTTATGAAATATTTCACACACCCTTCACCAAACAATGTGGGAATGGATCACTAGAATCCATCTCCTTAATCTCGAATGTCCTCGTACGGGAACCATACTAGGATAAGGAATGTAGGATACAGAGGATTTCTTCTACCACTGATGTACTAAGCGCATCTCCGATCTTTACCTTTTTAAAACTCAAATTTAAATTTAAGTAAAAAACTCCTAAAAACTTTCTTTAATGTTAGACTCATACTCATATCAAATCAAAGGACAGACTAATTTTTTTTTAATCAATTTAGAGGAGACTCAAACCTATATTCAAATCTTTAATGGTGAGATTTGACCGTCCTTTAAAGACTTAATAGTTATATTTTACCCTCTTTTAAATATGAGTTTGTCCTCATTTAAATTTGAATTTCTCTTTATTTAAATTTAAAATTCTCCATTGGAGAGGTATATACCAAATAAGTTTTTACTATTTTTTTTACTTAAATTTATGTAAGAGTTTGAGTTTTCATTAGAAATGATCTAAGTATTTTTTTTTTCAATTAGAGATGCATAGACTACCGTCCTCTACATCACAAGGACCAATGAGTTTGTAATGCAATGGAATTGCATTGTACATATACGATTTAAAATCACGTTATAATGAAGTTTTAAAGCTCAAACTTATTAAATGCTTCACACGCTTGATTAAACGAAGAGGAAGGGAGAGGGAGAGGGAAGAGGAGAGAACATGGCACCACAAGAGAGAGAGAGAGAGAGAGAGAGAGAAAGAGGGGAGGGGGGAAGAGAACATGGTACCACAAGAGGTTTATGGAGGAAGTGGGCATCTCCTTTTGTTCATCCAATAAATGATAACAAGCTCAAAAGTAATACCTATGCCAACAAATGCTAGGCTTACAATTTTCACCTCTTTAGTCATTTGATCTTTGAGAACATGGCCTAAGAATCTAATGAAATCAAATTTCACTCCAAGAATCCTTAGCAAAGAAGAATGATATAAACCAAAAAGAGAGAGAATTGGCACATAGAAAGCAAAAGTGGTTATAAGAAAAAAAAAGGAGAATTCTTGTTTTAAGAGAATCTTGGTATGTAGGTTGGTGGTTAGATGTTGGCATCACATAGGAGGAGATGTGACAGTGGAGGAGAGAATCTGCGGGAGTCAGCCTCATAGCCCCCACCTTGGACGGCAATGTTTTAGGGTAAATATTCTAGTGGGACAACTGCTTTTGACACAAATTGTCCTCCACTTGAAAGGCAACCACCTAAATATTTTCTCATGGTAGTTGAAAAGATGGGGGAGTGAACCCATCTTTTATTACAAGTTCAATCAATTTTTATATACCATACCCCTATTTTTTCATTTAATAAAAACGTGTTATGTGTAAAATTTTCTTTATTAAAGTTTTATTACTTTATTATTATTTTTATTATTAATTTTCAACTCATTCAAATGACAATCAAGCACTACTTTCGGCAGAGTAATTATGTTGTATCGTAGTCTTATTTTACAGCCATAATGATATTTGACTTGCGGTTATGTTCGATTTGTGAAAACAATTTACTCTTGTATAGAATAAAACTGCGTGTATTTTAAGTCTCAGGAAATGGTGTTAACCCCCCCTCCCCGTCCTCATC
>CAUOFW020006584.1:0-23565 GCA_963454935.2 Ilex paraguariensis
TTTTTTTTAGTTGTAAATTCCTTGTTTAAATCTGTAGCCTGCGCTTCTGTAATGGTGTTTTGATATATATTGCTAACTTCGACTGAACACTGCTATGAGTAATTATACTTCACAACAAGCAGATTTTTATAAAACGTCATAGCTTTCTCTTTAACCTCATCCACTTAGTTTCCATCACTTTTTTCTAGACTATGATAATCTTACCTTGAAAAATCAATCCTGTGTATTAGTAGAGAGTATTGTGTTCTTCTTTGTCTTGTGTATTTAAAATATTAAATTTATTTAGAATTTTAGATTATATTGGCTTGAACTTAGGCTTGGGCTTTGGCGGGTACGAGGGCAGCGGGGATGGGGGCGGGGATTATAAATTTACCATGAATGGGAATGAATATGAAAATTATAATCGTTAACGAGACTGGATCAGGGATGAACAAAATTTTTTTAAGCGGATACGGAGACGGAGATATTATGCATGATTCATCTTATAAATTCCTATACAAATCTCGCTTTATTATGGATTAAAATATAAGTGAGTGTAAAAAATATTTATTGTAGTTAAAATATAAGTGAGTGATTAAAAAGTTTATTATAATTAAAAAATAAAATATTTCGTAAGATAATTTCACCAAAACATATTGAAAAAAAACAAAGATGTGAGGAATGAATTGTAAATCGGCCCAAAAAACTCAAAAACCCAAAGCATTCCAAAAGCCACTGGATCTGGATCTGGATCCAACTGTGAGGGTTTGCTCAGCTCGACCTTTCTGGAATCTACTAGACTTTTCTCAACTCTCAGGCATCTCTACAAAGTACTACTGCTAATTCCTTCCTCCGAGTCTCCTCCACCTTTTCCCTTCTTGCTCTCCTGAGCTTCTCTCTGCTACTCCCTCTCTCTCTCTCTCTCTGCAGAAACCCCACATACAAACACTTATTTTCTAACCAAAAAAGGGCCAAAATAAACAGCGCAAGCACAATTCAATCGAAAATAATGTTTGGAGTAGTGTTCCCCAATCGTAGTTTCCCAATGGACATCTCCACCTTCACCCAAATCGACACCTTCCATTGGGTCCTCGACATGAACACCTTCGTCGGTAAGCTTTTCATTTTTCAAATTTAAATTTTGTGCGAGTATATGTGTGAGATATTGCTTGATGCTAACGTATTCAGGGGGTGGCGAACGATTCAATCCGGAAAATTTATATATGTTTGTGTGACCGCTTGCTGCTAACGTGCGCAGGGGAGGCGTACGATTCAATCCGCGAAGTCTGCATCTTCCTCCTCAACAACTTCACTCTACCGCCAGACAAAGCCCTAGCGGTCTACATCCAAGCCCCAGGCTCGCCTTTCCTCTTCTGCGGCGCCGTAACGCTCTCTCGCCCCTCCGCTGTCCTCTCTCTCCCGTGGCCGGACCCCGGCGGCCAAATGCAACTTACCGCCGACGCTGCCCCGCTCTCCGCCAAAATCGGTGTCTCCGTCGAGGACCTGGCGTCGCTGCCCTCCTTGGACGTCACGGCGGAGAAGAAAATTGAGAGATTGGCATTGAAGGTTGGGGAGAATTTGTTTAATTTCATGCAGTCGTTTTGTGGAGTGGATGGGAGTAAGTTGGTTGTGCCAATGGATATATTGGATAGGTGGTTTAAGAAGTTTCAGGAACGGGCCAAGCGTGATCCTGAGTATTTGAAGGGTTTCGCATTGTAGCTTTCAAGAGGTAGATATATATGATTATGTGTATTGACTAAAATTGTGATGAAAAGTTTTTGAATTTAGTTGATTTTGTTTGCTTAATTATGTGTTTCAGTGAGAAAAATTAAACTTTTTTCTTTCACTCTAATTTTGATACAATTTAATTTTGTTGTTACTTGCAATTTGTGTTTGCTGTGGGGTTTACTCTGGAAATGAGATGTATATTGACATTTGGAGGATGTGTTACCCTATGTATCTGGGCAATTGCTGACTTTTAATTCTAATGGAGAGGGTAGGTAAAGAATTTGTGGCGTTGTTACCAAACGATTCATTTAATGTCTACTTTTCTCAATGCTCACTTTATTCTCTAAGCATATGGCATTATTACAAATATATGAGGCACATGAAGATGTATTTAGAAACTCGACATTGTCAATTTCCAAAATTTATTTGCTCATTATTTATGATGAGGCACTTGGTACCGGTGTTCTCCTATCACTTCAGAGGGCTTGAGGTTTGGTTTCTGGTACATTTTGCTACATAAAAGTTGCTATTGTTGATTTTTCTCAGAAAAAGTAGTGTTTTTTAATTTTTTTTTGTTTCAAAAGATAAAAATGGAAAAAAATTTATGTTTATTAGTACTTTGTTCTGCATTCTTATTTTAGTTAAGCCACTCATGTTTAGAAATGATGGAAAAGTAAGAGAGATAGGCTTTCTATCCACGAAGGTAGGAAATCCTTTTTCTCTCTTTTTTGTTTGGTACGATGGATGGAAAATTTGCGGGATAAACTTTTCATTGTTTGATATTAGAAGAAAAAAGAAAGGAAAGGGAAAAATAAACCCCTTTAATTTACTACTATACCATTAAATAAAAAAATACTTTTTACCATGACATAAAAGTTCAAAGCCTCTAATTTGCTATATTATTGAATAAATATGTTCCAATAAATTAATATTTTTAATTTGACTCATATAAAAATATAATTTCAGTTGGACAAGTGAAAAATATATATGTTTTGTAGTGATATAAACATGGAGGATATGTGCTGGAAAGTTTTAAAAAAAGGTACAGTTGCTTTACATAAATATATTGGTTTGTGTGCACACATTTCGAAAGGAGGGTATAACAGTAAATTAGTTGAGCCCCACTCAAAGACCCTATTCTTTTTTTTTTTTTTTGTAAAAGCACCATTTTATTTTATTTCTGGAAAATCATTTACAAAAAAATATAATTCTGTACATCCACAGAATTTATAAGGCCAACTAATGATATCAAAGCCCCTCTTCTCTCTCCAGCTTTCCGCCCTAAAATGGACAAATTGAGAATGGTGGGCGGAAGTGATGTTGTTTCCTTTCCACCACCTTTTCCTTTGAAACCAAACAATAGAAAAACTTTCCTTCCCTCCCATTTTCCGCCCTCCACTTTCCATCCACACAAGTTTTCACCATGCCAAACACAGTGTAAGGAAGATGCATCTTCACTTCTGTATAATTGGGCAAGTGACAGATTTTCACTTGAAAGATAAGCGCTGTGTGCCTTTTTTTTCCCTTTAAAGTTGAAAGATTACATTTTGTAAGACATCCTCTTGCATCTTCACTTCTGTATAATTGGGCAAGTGACAGATTTTCACTTGAAAGATAAGCGCTGTGTGCCTTTTTTTTCCCTTTAAAGTTGAAAGATTACATTTTGTAAGACATCCTCTTGATTTGCCATACTTTTATCTCCATTTTGTTTCTTTTTCGATTTTGCCAAGTTGGTAAGATAAAGATATAAGAATGGGAAGTGTGGTTGTGAGCTCTGTCTGAAAATTTTGAGAAAATTGGATCAAGTGTATAATGCATGACATCAGCTATGGTTAAGAGTTTTGCTGTCAATATTGGGTGCATGCTATCGGGGAAGTAGTTGTCTTAGTCTCTTTGAAATATGTTTATCCGCAATCACATAGTCAAATGAGTGTTTTAGGTCAACAAACAGCTGAGTACCATTTTCAACAGATTGAAAACGTACATAAGATCTGGAAAATGAGTTATATGTGCTCAGATATTGGGATAGGAGCAACATAATGTTTCCTTTGGCTTTTGGATTAGGCATGCATTGATGTCACAATGGGGGCTTGAAACTTGAACATTCTGTGAGAGTGGTGGTACAAGATACCACTCAGGCTAAGAGTTGAGTTCATAAATGGATAAAATTTGAGATGAGATTTGTACGAAGTAGAAAATTGAACCCATTCTTGGCAGGATGAATGACAGCTGGCTGAGATTGCCTGATAAAGTGAAAAGATAAATCTATTTTTATTTTATAGTGTGAGCTCAAGGACAGATCCGTAGGTATATATACCAACAATTATTGCTCTAGGGTATAGAAGGCACGTAGTATGCAATCTTAGTGATGATCTGTGTAATGTCTTATGAACATCAATAGCTATTATTGTTGAATTTGTTGGAAAGGCTTGTATTCCAAATCTTGGATCATATTTGGTATGAAAAATGCATTGTACTGTTTCTGTTAAGCTGATGTGTATGGAAAGCACTCTCTGTTCTAGTCGATCCCAGTGAATTTTTGGACAAGAAGTTTCCTTTTCTTTTGTTGGTGTTATTTTCTTAATAAACTTTTTGGCCTGTAGAAAGTGAAATCTTGTGCCAGTGATGAGTACTTTGGATTCCAATCAGTTATTATTAAGCTTAGATGAAAAACAATAGCAAAAAAAGAAAAATGAAAAAAAGGAAAGTAATAGCTAAAGAGCTGATGCTTCTGTTTGAGAAATCATATATTCTTGTGCCACTGAGGATAACTTTGGACTCCAATCAGGATTTATTTAACTTGGATGGTTCTAATTGCTAAAGAGGTGATGCTTCCATTTGAGACGTCATATGAGATATGTTGCATTTGACATGATTTCTAGCATGCCAATTTTTTCATGTCGTAATGGACCTAATGGTACATAATCACCAGTGGTTGACAGCTTTATTAACCTGGACTTAAATGAGCTAACCAGAGCTTTTTTCATTTGGTTGAACATAAACTTCTAGCTGGAAGTCATATCTTGAATTCTAATCAATAGTTTCCTTGCATGCCAATCATTTCATATTGTGATCAGCATATCTCAACTGGAGATTGATATCTTTATGAGCTTAAAGTTCAGTATAGTAGTAGCTTATCTTTCGCTTTGTTGGATATATACTCGGAGCCATTTTGCTATTCAATTCAAAAGACAATATTGTTTACCATCAAAAAAGAAAAAAGAAAAAAAGAAAACTCGGAGGTGGGAATAGTTTTTTTATGTGTTATTCTAGCATGTCAACCAGTATGTGAGGTGATTAGTGTAGTATGATCTAGAGGTTGATAACTTCAGAAGCCTAGAATTAAAATTGTAGTAGGAGGTCTTTTTACTTGGTAGATTATGAATTCTGAGGTGGAACTTACATTTGTGATGTGCATATTTTGTGATAAATTGCATAAGACGGTGGATGTTGGTTGACTAGAACATTTGCAAATGATGGGAAGTATTGAAATTCCTGGCGGTGACAAGTCCAACTTCTTATTGTTTACTCATCGTATAAGCTTGTTCGGCATTGAAATTAATTTGAGCGGTGCCAAAGGTTGTAATCCTGGTGTCATGGTCTGAATGAGGTTGTTCACTGCATTTCTTTGAGGTTAATACATGTCTTTTTTCTTCATGTGAAGGGGCCATAAAGGGGAAACCAAAGAAGGGTGTGATAGTTTTGCTGAGAAGAAAATTTGGTTGACTCCATATCGATGAGAAATGTAACCTTTTTTCTTGAACTTAATGAGAAATGTAACCCTTTTCTTTTTGAACTTGATGAGAAATGGAACCCTCACTGGAGCTGAAGAGAGATAAATAATCAATTTATCTAAACTCTTAAGAGGTTGGGGTGCCAGGCTTTGTTGTATTGGGTTCTTGTTCTCTTTCGTGTTCATGTTCTTGTATGTTCTGCTTTCCTGGTTCAGTTGTCCATGGTTAAAGCCATAAGTTCATGAAGTTAAAATGTTATATTTTTGGATTAAATTAGGTTACTAACTGGGGAATGATCAACTTTTGTGATGAATAAATCAAGAAATAGCAACTGTACTGTGCAGACAAGGGGAGAATGGCTTAGATGACTCTATATTGTCCTGCAAACTGCAATGATATGGTTCAAAGAAATTGCGTCTCAATCGAAGCTTCGAGCATGTGCGAAAAGAAAACCCAAAACTGCACAGGCTGTACGTAGACAGTAGTCCCAAAGTGGAGTGTATATTGGAAGATTGAGGTGAAGGAGTGATTCAGTGATGAAACATTTACTCCTGTCCACAAGTGGTTGCAGACTTGCGGGTTCTAATCTCACCATCTTCCCCCTTCTAGAAAAAAAGAACAAAAAATATTGGAAGACACTGGGGATAATTTCTCTATGGAATGTGAGTCTAGCTGTGCAAGTGAAAATAGCAACAAGCATGAAGAGGAGGCATGGGGTTGCTAAACATGTGTTTCCTTGTATTGGTTCTTTTTTCTCATTGTTGATGTGGGCGAATAAGACATTATTTCCTTCATCGTCTTAGCATTGGAAAAAACTCCACTTGTCCTTTCTATGCATAATTTTTATTGTTCGAATTCTTAGGGATATCTCCTAGGAAACAATTGTCGTATGTTTTTCAATTAGAATAGAGCATTCTATTGTGTATAGATGTTCAAATGTGTGGAAACTTTTTTTTTTTTTATTGTTAACTTAAATCACGGTGACGACGGTTAAGTTTAAAGGAGTAGTCGGTATTTAAATTTACCATCAATTTAATTAATAAATTAAATTAAAATAATTTTACTCATGTTTTTTTCAAACTACTAACTTGATTTTTAGAAAAAAAAAAAATCTTTAAACAGTATAACGGTATACCTGTTCATTTTCCCGAAACTTCGTGCCGACACCTGAGGGCTGAGACATTTTATCAAACAACAGTTGATTTTTAAGATCACTAATATTTTGTTTTATGTGGGATCAATCATACACGTGTTACCAGATTGCAGAAAATGAGTAAAAAATGAACGGTCGGGATGAATTCAGATGCCAGATTAATCGTCCCCGTCCTCAATCTGTCGATATTAATTTGAATCACACAATTCAACGTATTCATCATTCTCACACTTCAAGACTCTAATGGCCGTGGGCCATTGACAGTGACGCCCTTTTCGCAACTACCAGTCATCTTTCTCTCCCTCCCGCCGCAGTCACGCATTCGATCAAGAGCCCCCCCCCGCCCTCTCTCTCTCTCACATACACGCGCGCACACACACACGGACACACTTGCAGTCCAAAAGAGAGAAGTGGTATGGAGTCCGAGACCTCCAACGGCGTCGTGATCGAGAACGGTGAAGACGCATATTCGCACAAGACCAAGCAAAACTATATGGAAGAACAAGATGTGACACTCTACAGCGTTTTCAACAGTTTCATATCATCGGCTTTCTTTCCCAATCCGGACTCAAGCTATGCATCCATGCCTTTTGTGCAGCGAATCAAAGCTGCACTCTCCGTGAATGTTCCTTTGCTTCGCGAGGCTTCACGGAACACCGGACATAATGTTCTTCTGTGGACTCGCCGTGGCAGTCCTCTCCGAGCCCTCCTTGTTGTATCTGTGAGTATACACTGAACACACACATAAGGTGTACATAATACAGTTTGGTACTTACCGATGATTATGATTGCATTATTATTATAATTTTTTAGTTAGGAATGTTATAATGATATATATATCTGGCTTATCAATCTGATTAATTCTTAACAAATTAGTGTTTGCAATTTGTGAGGGTCGTTCGTTCTAGCTATTTAAGAAATACGTTATTAATAATAAGATAAATAACTTATTTTGGAAACTCCATAGATTTATGGAATTGGTTATTATTTCTGAATCTCAAAACGAGATAAAAAAAACTGGGGTATATGTATCTTTCCCTATTAACCAATTTCTAATTTGTTTAATTCTTGGTTGTCATGAAAGCAAGGCATGGAATTGAAATTTTAGGTTTTGCTGAGGTTTTTGGAGTGTGGATTGGTTTTGAATTTGTGAGCTCAGTAGTATATGGTTTTTTTGAAAGATTTGAGCTTTCTACCTATCAGGGTGTTATAGGCAGAAAACAGTAATCGATGGTTGTGGTTAGAGATAAATAGCTATGGATAACTTAGGGATTAGGCTTGTTTTCCTGAAAATAATGGTGTGGCGCACATATATCAAGCTATGGGGTACTCAGACCAGAGTATGAGAGACAGCTATTGTAAAGAATAGAAAGAAATAGTTGATGACAAATGAAAGGATGGTATGAGTTTTATGTGCTAAAGTTATTGTATTTTGTGGTAGAGGTGCTCCTATGTCATTTAAACAATTTCAGTGGCACGCGGTTGAGGGTGCAATTGCTCTTCTCTTTTCACACTGAATTGGCCGGTCACTTTCTTTCATGAATTTTAGGTTTACAATGTCTACTGTAGTACTAATTGTAATTGAAATGTCTGGAAAAATCATGGACCAGATTGGTAATAATGGAAGCATGCTAATGGCTATTTGGTTGTTGATGGTTGCAACATTAAAATTTTTTTTTCCTATTTTATTTTAGTTTGTTAGTTATTTTTTTTTTTTTTTAGTGTTGTCTTGCTTCTAATTCAATTATGATTGGTTTTGGATTTTCATTTATCTCCAATAATGGGAATTGTTAAGAATAATAGAGTAGTAGTATGTGTAAATTGTTAATAGTAAAAGGGATGTATGTGTTATTATTATTATTGTAAGTTAACTATAAATACAAGTTATGTATGAGAGTTAGGTTAAGTTTTCTAATCTCTCTCTTTCTCCCTAATATTGTCTCTAATATTGTGTTATATTAATTCTCTTAACTTAACATGGTATCAGAGCATTAATCTTGGTGTTGTTACTGTTGATGGTAGTCGATCGGTGTACTGCTCATCGAATTTTTTTTTATTTGGTTGTGGCTTGTGGTAGTCCATTGGTGTGGTTGACGTTGGTGGTAGTCCATCGGTGTGGTTGACGTTGGTGGTAGTCGGCTGGTGGTAGTCGACGGTGTGCTACTGTTCCGCGTTGTGGTGGTGTTCAACAGTGAAGGCAGTCGACTGTCTTCGTGGTGGCGATTGTTCGTTGTGGTGTAGTTGCCTATCTTCGTGGTGGTCTGTGGAGGTGTTTTGGTGGTGTCCGGTGTTGTGGTGTGGTGGTGTTCGGTGCTGTGGTGGTGTTCAACAGTGAAAGCATAGGGTTTGGTAGAAACCCTAACCAACGAAGGAGAAGATCTGTTCCAGCCAGACTGGTCCAGACCCGGTTCAGTATCCTGATCAAGTCCAGCCAGATCGGTCCAGACCCGGTCCAGACCAGATCAGACCGGTCCAAACCCGTTTCAGTTTGGTTCAGCTTTCAAGTGGGCTTCTCCTGTCCAGTTCAGTCCTGCAACACTTCTTATTTGCTAACTGCTGCATTATTATGGAACCCAAAAATCCTGTGTTGCCTCCTCCTACTGTTATCACTAGTCCCATGACTTCTGTCAAACTCAATGTGACTAATTATACTTTATGGTCACGATCTGTTCAAGTCTTTCTTCGAGAAAAAGGATTTAAGAAATATCTGGTGGGTTCTAAACCCAAGGAGGACACTCTGGGGTATGATCAGTGGGAACAAGAGGATGCTCAGATTATTTCTTTATTGTTGAATAGCATAGAGCCCAATATTAGTTCCTCTCTGCTTTATCTTGATACTACCAAAGAGATATGAGATCACTTGGCCACTATGTATTCTGGTACAGGTAATTTTACCCGTGCGTATGAGGTGTGCAAGGAGTACTTCCGGTTGGAGCAGAGTACTCTGAGCCTTGCGGATTATTACTCTCATGTTCGGGGAGTCCGTTAACTACTGATGCAGCAGTTTGGCAAAAGCAACATGAGGACTTGAATGTTGTTCGTTTTTTGGTTGGATTGAAACTTGAATATGAGGCTATTCGTTCTCAGATTTTGGGTGGATCTAGTCTTCTATCACTGCTGGAGGTTTTCTCTCATTTATAGCGTGCTATACTATCTACTACCTCAGTAATTGATCATGGTGTCTCCACTGATCGCTCAGCTCTTGTAGTTCCTAATAACCATAGTGATGGTCATCGAGGTGGTCGTGGTGGTCGCGCAGGTCGTACGGGTGGTCGTGGAGGTCGTAATGGATCTCGTTCTTGTACTCACTGTCGCCGTGAAGGACACATTGTTTATTTCTGTTGGAATTTACATGGAAAACCCTTTGGTACTGCTAATCAGGCTTCTTATCAGGATGACACCTCGATTGTTGCTTCCATACCTCGGTCAGCTCCACCATACACTGGGTCAGTTACTATTACACTGGGTCGAGAGGAGTATGCTCAGTTCCTGTCCCAGTAACAAGCTGTTTCATCTCCCTCCACTTCTACTTTTGTCCAGTCAGGTACTGCTTCCACATGTTTAATGTCCTCCACCCGCAGCCCTTGGATCATAGATTCTGCTGCCTCTGACCACATGATTGGTGTGTCTGACGTTTTTTCTACTTATTAGTCTGCTATTTTTGTATGTAGTGTTACTCTTGCTAATGGTACTTGTTCTAAAGTTTCAGGTCTAGGGACTACTCACTTGAGTCCTGATATGTCCCTATTTTTCGTGTTATTTGTTCCTCAGTTTCCTTTTAGTTTACTTTCCATTAGCAAGATTACTCGTTTTCTCAATTGTTCGGTAATTTTTTATCCCTCTTATTGTGTCTTTCAGGATCTCAAGACGAAGAGGAAGATTGGTACGGGACATGAAGCTGGTGGCCTATATTACCTTGACTTTGATTCATCTACTCAAGTTTTACAGACCTCGTTGTCTCCTTTTCAATGGCATTGTCGTCTTGGACATCCTTTTCTCCAGAATCTAAAGTGTCAAGTTCCTAGTCTTAGTTATGTGTCGTCTTTGTCTTGTGAAGCTTGTCAACTTAGTAAGCATCACTGTGTGTCATTTCAGTCTAGAGTCAATAATCGTGTGTCTAGTCCATTTGAATTAGTTCATTTTGATGTATGGGGTCTAATAAAGAATATTTCATTTAATAAATATCCTTATTTTGTGATATTTGTGGATGACTATTCTCGTGTGACTTGGTTATTTTTGATGAAAGCTCGGTCTGAATTATTCTCTATATTTGAGACTTTTTGTAAAGAAATAAAAACTTAGTTTGGTTGTCGTATACGTACTTTACGTTCCGATAATGCTCGTGAATATGAATCTGATCCTTTTTCAGCTTATCTTAGTAAAACTGACATTATCCATCAGACTTCTTGTGCTTACACCTCTCCACAAAATGGTGTTGCTGAATGAAAGAACCGTCATTTGTTGGAAGTTACCCGTGCCTTGTTATTCCAGATGAATGTTCCTCGATATTATTGGAGTGATGCTGTTCTTACTTCTTGTCATCTTATTAACTGTATGCCCTACTCTGTGTTAAATGGACAAAGTCCATACTCTATTTTGTTTTCTAGTAAGCTTTTATTTTCCCTTCCTTCTAAGATTTTTGGTTGTGTCTGTTATGTTCACAATTTGGGTCCTGGATTTGACAAACTTGATCCTCAGGCTACCAAATGTGTTTTTCTTGGTTACTCTCGCACACAGAAGGGGTATCGTTGCTACGGTCTTTCTTTGCACCGATATTTTACTAGTGTGGATGTCACATTTGAAGAATCTGTTCCATACTTTCCAGCACCCTCTCAGCCTTTGGATCTGGACTTTGGCTCCTCTTCTATACCACCATCAGATATTCCACTGCCCGCTGTATTACCACCTACTTTACCTCTCCGTGTCTATTCTTGCCATCCTCACCCATTGACTGAAGTACCCATACCGTTTTCTTTGTTGCCTTCTGATCCAGGAACATCAGGTAATCTAGATTCTTTACCAATTGTTCTTCACAAAGGTACTCGTTTGTGTGTTACTAATCATCCTATTTCTCATTTTGTTTCATATGATGCCTTGTCACCTGTCTTCTCCTGTTTTACTTCCCAATTATCTGCTATATCTATTCCTAAGCATTTACAGGATGCATTATCTGATCCGGGTTGGAAGAAAGCTAAGGAGGAGGAGGTGGATGCCTTACATCATAATAGAACTTGGGATCTTGTCCCTTTACCCTCTGGTAAACGAACTGTTGGATGTCGTTGGGTGTATGCTGTTAAATTTCATTCAGATGGTTCTGTAGAGCGTCTCAAAGCCCGACTTGTTGCAAAGGGCTTCACTCAGACTTATGGTGTTGATTATGAGGAGACTTTTTCTCCTGTTGCTAAAATTTCCTCTGTTCGTATCTTGATTTCTTTGGCTGCTAATCTTGACTGACCCTTGTTTCAGTTAGATGTCAAGAATGCTTTCTTACATGGTGATTTGGTTGAAGAGATCTACATGGAGCAGTCACCTGGGTTTACTGCTCAGGGGGAGTCTGGTAAGAGTGTTTGTCGGTTAAAAAAATTTTTGTATGGTTTAAAGCAGTCACCGAGGGCATGGTTTGGTAAGTTTTTAGATGCAGTTTTAGAGTTTGGTTTTCTTCGATGTCAAACAAATCATTCTGTATTTTATAGGCAGATAGATGCTGGGTATGTCTTATTGGTGGTCTATGTCGATGATATTGTGATTATTGAAAATGATTCTGAGGGGATTGCCAAGTTAAAATTATTTTTACAGGATCGATTTCATACTAAGGATTTGAGAAAACTTAGGTATTTCTTGGGTATTGAGGTGGCTCGATCTAAACAGGGTATTTGTTTATCTCAGAGAAAATATGTACTTGACATGCTTGAGGAAACAGGTTTGCTGGGTGGTAGACCGATTGATGTCCCTATGGATCCGAATTAGAAATTATTGATGGATGATGGTGTATTATTTGAAAATCCGGGTCGGTATCGCAGATTGGTTGGGAAGCTTAATTATCTCACTATTACTCGACCGAATATTTCCTATGCAGTCAGTATAGTAAGTCAGTTCATGGGATGTCCTAGAGTACCACATTGGGAGGTAGTTACTCGTATTCTGCGATATCTTAAACGAGCTCCAGGACTTGGACTGTTATATCGAGCTAATGGACATCTTAGAGTGGAAGGTTTCTCAGATGCTGATTGGGCTGGATCTCCTTCTGATCGGAGATCAACCACTGGTTATTGTACTTTCCTAGGAGGTAATGTTGTCTCATAGAAAAGTAAGAAACAACCCGTGGTAGCAAGATCCAGTGCTGAGGCTGAGTATAAGGCAATGACACATACGATAAGTGAGTTGACTTGGCTACTACACTTTCTCTAGGAAATTGGTTTTTCAGTTCAACTTCCTTTACAGTTGTTCTGTGACAACCTGACAGCTATTCATATCGCTGTCAATCCTGTGTTTCATGAAAGAACTAAGCATATTGAGGTTGACTGTCACTTTATCCGGGACAAGATAATAGCCGGGGAGATTACAACTCCATTTGTGAAATCTGAAGATTAGCTTGCAGATATGTTTATCAAAGCATTGAGTTGCGTCTTACAACTATTTGTTCCAAGTTTGGATTATATGATATATATAGTCCAACTTGAGGGGGAGTGTTAAGAATAATAGAGTAGTAGTATGTGTAAATTGTTAATAGTAAAAGGGATGTATGTGTTATTATTATTATTGTAAGTTAACTATAAATACAAGTTATGTATGAGAGATAGGTTAAGTTTTCTAACCTCTCTCTTTCTCCCTAATATTGCCTCTAATATTGTGTTATATTAATTCTCTTAACTTAACAGGAATGATTTCCATTACCTCTTTATTAACACATTTATCAGGATTTTTTTTCTGGTCAACTAATCTTATATGTCTAAAATTGACTCATGAGGTATCACACCTCTTCTTGTTAGATGGCAAGATTATTGTTGGCAGAAACCTAGAACTGATGTAGGACAGGTGTAAAAAATACCGGGCCATGTTTGCTTCATTTAGTTTTGGATTAGTAATATCAGTGGTAGTTCACATAAAATTCAGACAGAGCTGCTGGAATTTTTTAGCCGGCAAGTGTTGGAGGTGTTTGATATTTAAAACCTGAATTTTGGAATGAGTTAGGGTTAGTTAGGATTTTTTAGGTCGAGGTTGGGGATACGTTTTGGGCTGATAGGGGCCTGTGATGGGTAATTTGTGGATGGTTACAACTTACAAGTATGAAGAAGTAAGAACACCTTCATGCCTCACCCTTTGGAAGGATCATATTCACACTAAATTACCCAATATAATCCTAATTAAGATCCATAATTCATTGCAGCCCAGGTCCAGCAAATCAAGGAACTCCCTAAATACCTGGTAACTTTTCTGATCTAAATAATTTTTTGTAAAATAAAATTCCATTTAGCACTAAACTTCATTTTAGATGTCCTCAACATGTTTCACGTGACATTCAGGTTTTTTGTCCCTTCTTTTGGTAGCTTTGGATTGGGCAGTCTTTCTAACTTAGCCAATTCATAAGTTCTATTAGTTCCAAAATATTGATTAAAAGAAAGAAAAATTATTATTGGTAACATATTAATGTTAACGAATGTAGAAGCTGAAACTTCGGAAGCTCTTACTATTGAAAAGTACTACCAGGTTCTTATTTCTTGACTGTTGAGCACCATTAGCCCATCTGGGTTTTCTGGTGAAAACTAACTCTGCTGGCATTGTAGTTTGCAACACATAAGACGCTTGAAAGGCTTGTTGAATTGATTGATGGTTGATGTTCACCTTGCGTAGATTATGGTTCCACTGCAAGTATTGTCCTGTTAATCTGGTAGTCTGCTTGCCCTTTACCCAGTTTTGATTACTTTTTAGGGTTGGAAGCTTCCGTTATACTAATTGGTTCATGTTGTTCTGTCTCTCATCCTTACGGAGTCCAACACGAAGTATTGATAATTATTACTTAGTTTTATGCACAAGTAATTCTCATTGACTTGAGATTCATGGTACTCTGGATTCTTTTCTTTAGTCTGTCTAGATAAATAGGAAATTGTGCGCTACAGGAAGCTTTCATTGTTGTCAATGGTTGGTGTTGCTTGAAAAATATGGACATAATTCTGAGTCAGCTGCGGTTGCTATTTCATGTAAATGTTGGTCGTCTTCTGTCTTGTATGCATCTTTTCTTATCTGTAAGATGCAATTTATAAATTCGCAATGCCTAATTTAAAAGTTTCGTTCCCAAGTCTCCTTGATTGTGAAGTCTCTGACGGTGTTTCCCTTGTAACAGAGATTGATCAATGGCTCTTTAAGTGTATCCTTAAGGTGAACTTAGATTTTGAGAACATTTAGTAGTCGTAACTACTGGAGTAGGAAACACAAAATTATTGATGAGGCTTTCCTTGATTGAGCATGTTGCCTTCTTTGCCGTCAGTGATATGGAAGAACTATCGGTCATAGCCCTTCTTTGACTAAGTAATGACACATTAATTTAGCTTGTTTGAGTAAAAATTCTTTTTTGTTACTTACCAATCGAACAACAAAAAAATGCAGTTTATACAATTATTTATGAATCTTTCAAAACTGTCCAAATATAGCTTATGGGCTTAAGCCTGTCTGACCCATCAAACATACTTGGACAGCTACAACTATTTATGACACTGTCTCGTTTATTTTCTTTCCTTTACTATTGTTTTGAATGGGTTTTCTTGTTTTGATCATGATTGGGTGCGTGAGTAGTGCAGCTTTTGTTGTTGCTATTCAATGTTGATTTTCAGATTATGGGTCTTCTAAGTCAAAAAGCACATGCTGGTAGAATGAATCTCATCATGGAACGTTGAATAGTGGTCAAATTGTTAGCATGCTCTATTGGTTAGGTATCTGATCTCTAAGTTCGCCTCTCTGAGCATCTATTTTTCGTATTTTATTTCCAAGAATCTAGAAACATCATCAAATGTTGGCAGAGGGAGAAGGCTTTTTGAGTTCTAGAATCTAGAAACATCTTTAATTTATGATGAAATGACATTGCTGTGGCCCTGGGAAATCATTCCTCATCTAACCTATAAAAATTGCAATCAACCTCAACTTATTAAATTCTATCGAAACTAATGTTTTGAGCATCGTCTAGGTCTTCTGATTCAGCAAGATTTCTGCTCAATTCAACTGCATTGTCTCTCTTCTGAAGCAGAAATCATAACATGACTCGTTCATTTAGTACCGACATCTGTATGGGTTTTTTTGTCTTTCTTTTGTCCCCAGGGAGACGAGGGTTTCTGCTAGAGGTATAGCAAGTAATGGATTGCATCCTTTATTTAATCTACATTGACGATTCTGAATACGCCCCTAAACAGTTTTTGGCATATGCTATACTAGCTCTATATTCATGTTTAATGCAAAAATCCTCTTCCTGATTGAGGATTGTCTGAAACTTGGTGCAGTTTTCTCATCCTGTCTTTTGTTTTGGGTTTTTTGGTCATGCTACTTGAGGCATCATCCTGGATGTTTTCCACAAATATTTCCAATATAATGAACTTTGGATCTTGTGTTTTCATCCTTGAGACTGAGAAGAGCTCGTGAAGTGCTTGTTTTCGTAAATGCTATGTAAGACTGCAAAATTGCAGCCTGTTCATGTGCCGCTGAAAATTGTTCTCTGACAATTAAAGTAGCCATATTAATCGATTTTCAGACCCTATTGTATGTTTACCTCCTCTTGCTGCTGCTTTCTCCCAGCATATAGTATTAATGTGCTTGGATGTGAATCAATCTACTCCCTCAATAGTTTTTTAATGAACCTTATATGTTGAAAATAATTTACATAAAGACAATTTTTGAAAATCGTAAGTTTTCTTTATGTCATAACATAAAGTGAATTTTGAATTCTTCTTGTGTAATGAATTTCTTGTGTTTTTTTCCCCAAAATTGCTGCAGGTTGGGACTGTCACTCTTCTGAGCTTGACAGGATTGCTAGTCTTCATGCTTTTCTTTCTGGCAGCAACTGTCAATGCCGTTATAATCTCTCTTTTCATGTCTTTAGCCGCAGCAGGGGGCTTCTTGGCTTTTTTCTTTGCCTGTGTGACGGCCATCTATATTGGGGCAGTATGCGTAGCTGCGTTTTTTATTTCCACTGCTACCATTTCAGCAATTATAGCTGCTCTAATAGCTGCAGGTAACCTATTAAACTCTCTATATTCTTTTCCTTTTTCTACAATTGTGCACTTGAGCTTTTATTTTATTCGCCCTTTGTGGTTATACTTTTCGGTATTCCACGAACTAATCAATTTGTTTTCTTTTAGTTGACCATTTTAGTTTGCTCTTTGATCGTAGATTCCAGAGACTTTGTTTCCTGTAATTTATGTATAAGCTTGAAGAACTTTGTGTCATGTAGCCCAGACTAATGACCAAAAAAAAAAAAATTGTAGCCCAGACCAAGTGATCCACTGACTAGAAGTTTCCTTTTTCTTCTGTTTTGTTCCCCAATAGTACATATCTGAGCCTTCTGATCGGTTCTTTTGCTCCGCTTATACCATAATCATAGGTCTGTAATTAATACACTTTTTTTTTCTCTTTTTATCATGTCGACCACCGCGTGTATATGTAGATGTGTTCAACTTCTGGCAGTTGGTGTATTACTGATTGTAGCGCTCTCCATTTTACACCTATAAACTAACTTTTTTTTTGCTCTGGGGATTTGATGGTGGTAATGCTTAGGTTTGTTGTAGATAGCCTTTATTGTTTTCCGGGCTGAACTGTTTCCATGGTTGTGTCTGGGCTGGAGCTTTTTGGCTGGTTTCTTTCTCTGGAACTACTGTACCAATACATTTGTTGTGACGGAACATTTTAATTGTAATTCTAAAGTTCTACTACATTGCTTTGTTATTTGTTGTTTGAATCTTCCAATTGAATATGCGTCTACTGTTGCTGTTCTGTTTCTTTACGCACACCTGAGACTTGGAAATTGTATGTGGATCAGGTTGGATGGGCTTCTTTTTTACCGTGTGGTTAGCAGCAACGAAGAGCGTGCATCTTGCAAAGCATTCGTTGAGCATTACTGGATCTGCTGTTTCAGCTTACTCTTCTGCTTGGCATACTCACCGCCGTCCTGAACCAACCAAAGTTTCAGATTAAAGTGCATATGTAGATAGATGTTGATGCATATAGTGATGTTCTGAGCTTTGGTATTTATGCGTTTGAGTTGCACTCTGCCCTACTATCTACCACTAGGATATGTTGGTGTGGTATTGCTTGTGTATAAAAATGGAAAGCATTTTGATTGTAATTGCTAGCAGTACTCAACGTTATGTTCTCTATCCTATTATGTCCTAGTGTATGTGGTTCTGTTGCTTATATGATATGCTTGCTTGACCTTTTGCTTTTTTTCCTTTTCTTCAGCAGTATTCCACATTTTCTCGTTTATGTTTGACTAGGGATAACCCGTGCCTTCAGGCACGGTACAACATAAATCAATTAATTAATTTGAAAAATTAAGTAAAAAGATCCCCGAGAGTAGTGGTAGAGCCAAAAATATAATTTAGGGTGAACACACTTTAAGTATAATAGATAAAAATAGTGTGATATATTTATATTTTTTATATTAAATTTGATACTTAAAAATTTATTAAACATAAAAAAAGCCTATTTGAAAAAAATTAATAAGATTACATCTATACATTAAGGATCAATAATATAATTTATTTGATACAAATAAAAAAATATTTTATAATTTTTAATCTTTTTATAGATTCTATATTTTACTTATTTTTTTCTGTATATTTTATAATTTTTGAACCAAATGAGACTTCAACAAATTATACTAATACCCTAAGGAATCAATTTTAGTTTGTTAATTTAAGAGATTTGGTATGGACTTTTTGTTTTTGTTTTTTTGTTCTAGTACTCAACTTGTTTGATCCAATTAATTTTGTTTTTCATAAATCATTACAGTGGGCCCCACTAATTTAAAAAATATATATAAAACATATGTAATTAAAAAAATATTTTTTTTTCCAGAGTGACCTCAGACCCCTCCTCCCTCTACCACTGCCGGAGAAAGATAGTAAAGAGTGAGAAGAGGAAGGTAAAATTTAATATGAATAGTATTGAGAGAGATGTTGGTGGCCGTTGGATGAATTTATTTGAGACCGTCGGATGGTTTGTTGAACCCACCATGTTTTATATTATAGAATCCACAAAATATAATAGAATTAACTAAAAAAAATATTAATTTATATACATGTAATCAAAATCGAATATTAATTTATATACATATAATCAAAATCGAGTCAAATTTAATATAAACTAAAAATTTAATTTATCAAAAAGCATATCGCCAAAATATTTTCTATCAAAAAAAGATCTACAAATATTATTTATAAAATATAATTTTTTTAATTAGTACAAGTTATTAGAAAATTATTAATTTATAAGAATATATTAGCGTTGGATTTTCTTAAGAGATAAAAAAAAATAGTCTTGAACTTTTGATTCAAGACATGTGTAAGGCATGTTAGTTTGAGATAGTTAATTAAATAAATAAAATTAAAATTAATTATATTCAATATAAATGTGTTAAGTTGCGCCCTTGTTTTTTTTTTAACCTGTTAAATTGATGAGTTTTTTTTAATCTAAATATTATCATTGTCTTTTATACAAATTTAAATTGTTATACTACATAGTTGATATTAATGGCAAATTTGAATCATTTAATTATTATGTTAGAGAAAATCTTGTGATCCAAGTTAATCGTAATCTTTGACTGGTTGGTAGGGAAAATATTAAAAAAAAATGTTAATTTCTTGACCGTTAGATGAATAAATTTGAGACCATAAAAAGTGTTTGAAAATCAGACGTAATCGTTGACCGGTTGAAAAGATAAATATTAAGGAAAAAATGATAATTTCTTAACTGTTGGATGAATGAATTTGATATCGTAGGATGGACTTGTAGAAGCCACACTGTTTTATATTATAAATTATAGATATAGATTTGACACAAATAAAAGCATTATTCTATATGTTTTTAATTACAAATTTCATATTTTACTCATTTGGTTATGTATTCCATTATTTTTGAACCAAATGAGGTTTCAACAAATCATACCAATACTCTAAATAATTAATTTAGTTTGCTAATTTTAAGAGATTGATATGAACTTTTTGTTTTTATTTTTTTGTTCTAGTATCCAACTTGTTTGACCTAATTAATTTATTTTTCATAAATCATTGCAGTGGGCTCAATTAATCCAATATATATATATATATATATTTTTTTTTTTTTTCAGGGTGACCCCAGACCCCTTATCTCTGCCACTGCTAAAGAGAGAGAGAGAGAGAGTGAAAAGTGAGAAGAGAGTAAAATTCAATATAAATGATTTTAAGAGAAATGTTGGTGGCCGTTGGATGAATGAATTTTAGACCGTAGGATAGGTCTGTTGAAGCCATCCTATTTTATATTATGGATATTATAGATAAATCCACGAAATATGATAAAATTAACTTAAAAAATGTTAATTTATGTATATGTACTCAAAATCGAGTTAAATTTAATACAAACTAAAAATTGAATTTATCAAAAAGCATATCGCCAAAATATTTTCTACCAAAAAAAGATCTATAAATATCATTTATAAAATATTATTTTTTAATTAGTACAAGCTATTACAAAATTATTAATTTAAAAGAATATATTAGCGTTGGATTTCCTTAAGATATAAAAAAAATAGTCTTGCATTTTTGATTCAAGATATGTATAAGACATGTTAGTTTGAGATAATTAAATAAATAAATAAAATTAAAATTAATGAGTTTTTTTTAATGTGTTAAGCAGCGGCCTTGTTATTGTTTTTATCTTAAATAAATTGATGAGCTTTTTTTAATCAAAATGTTATCATTGTGTCTTATACAAATTCAAAATATTACACTACACAACTAATATTAATGACAAATTTGACCAATTTAATTATTATGTCAGAGAAAATCCTGTATTCCAAAATTAGTCGTAATCGTTAACCAGTTGGGAGAAAAAATATTAAGGAAAAAATGTTAATTTTTTGATCGTTGGATAAATGAATTTGCGACCGTAAGATATGTTTCAAGATCAGCCGTAGTCGTTGACTTAATGGGGGAGAATATTAAGGAAAAAAATTGTAATTTCTTGACTGTTGGACGAATGAATTTGAGACCGTAAGATTGACTTATTGAAGTCGCCCTCTTTTATATTATAGATTGCATAGGCTACAGGTTTGAATTACATTCAGCAAGTAGGATACCTCTCAAGAGCTTGTTGGCTGGTTTGAATTGAAAAGTCCCTTGCTTTCTACATGGCAATCCAGTTCACAGAAAGATTGATGCACTACACAAAAAAAAAGCCCAATATGTCTCGCTGCTCTATACTTCTGGCAGGTGTTCAAGACTCTGACGAGGAATTTGTAGAGGAAGGGGCTTGTCCCTCATTAGGTCTAAGCTTTGTAGTTACCAATTGCTCAATAATTCTCTGGTACCAATGGAGAAGACTGAACCACTTGGTTAAAAACTTACTGTGAGCATCTACAACTACATTGGTCTTGTCCGGTTTATATTTCAAAGTCGAATTAAGCTCTACGAAAAACTCTTGCCATAGGCTTGTTTTGGTGTCGGTTGCCAAGAACATTCCGACCAACTTTTGTATTTCTTGGAGGTTCTTTCACAGGCATAAACACAGGTGCGCGTGCACACACACACACACACACATATAGTAGAGGATTGAAGGTTTGGGCTTGGCAAGGCTAACTGTTTGTCAAGGTTTGCCTTTTCTTAGGCAAATATCTGACTAAATTTTTGTTTTTCAGTATCCCTCTCGATTTTGGAAGAGGTACCTAGTTTACTATCTTTCTTGTCCGCCATGAGGTTCTTGCAGAAATTCACGGGTTAGGAAATTCACGGCTTTGGAAGAGGTACAAGTAAGATAACTCGAATATAACTGCATGAGTAACTATCCAGGCCATCAAATGGCTCTGATACCAAAATATAACAAGTGAGAAAAGACAAGTAATGAGGAGAATCACAAGCTGTAGATATAGGAGTTGGTGATGAATTTTACTATCGAAAAATTCTTCTTATATCAACAAAATACTAATTACAATACAGAAATAAAATACTTACAATACTAGCACTACTGGGCTAGTGGCTGTAATGGGATAGGAACGAGAGGCTCTTCATTTTGCATCATTATGAAGGCTTCTTTACAATATGAGGTAAGGATAGTGTATAGAGTGGATAGTAAGCTTTGTTAGAGAAGGGCTTTAAGAGCTTCAAAAGCTTGCTTTGTTGGTGAAGATTGAAATCCTTATATAGGCGTAAGGATTTCTGAAGGAATCTCTAGAATGATTATTTCTTTTTCTCCTGCTGCTGCTTTAACTCAGGTAAAGCGTTTTTCACCTTATCCTTTCGGTGGAAAGTGGAGGTAAATTGCTTTTACCAAAGTAAGTGCTGACTTTCTAGGTAGGTGGGTCCTGCTGCTGTCTGAAGGAATCTATTTTTGGTGGAAAATAGATTTGAATAGTGGCTGATGGTTGTTTTTAGGGGAAAGAGTCGTTGTACCAAATGATTCATTTATCGATATATGTAATAGACAACTTTTATTTCTTTAATGAAGAAAGTAGGAGTGAAGTTATCATATATATATACAAGTACCATTATAGGGTAGATATATCTACCAGATAATCATATCCTGCATATGGGTCTTGGGCTTCTTGGAAGGAATCCAGGGAAGCGTTAGCAGATCCTTGGGAGAATGGAGATGAACTATTTGCCGCTTGTTGAAGAAGTTGCTATGCTAACTCAATTAACTCAGTCTTCTTCTTAAACTGTTTGCTAGAATCTTTAGAGGAGGATTTTCGCTGTTTATGCTCTATTGTAGTGGATTTCTTGTGCTCTTCTGGAGTAAAAATTCGGAGATAAGACATAACTTGCTTGACTGGAGTTGCAGGAGTTAAGGTTGCTAGAACCGCTACTGCGGTTGGAACCTTGACTGGGAACTCCTGTTTGACTCAGTCAATAATTAGTCCTTGCTGGAACCTAGGTCACTATTTGACATAGAATTGTCTGGCGACATTAAACCCAATAATTTTCCATTTTCATTTATATATCCATAGGACTTTGTACCTGCAAATAAACATTAATAAAATAGAAAACTGACTCTCATGTTTACTAGGTCTATAAATAGAGGAGAAGATAATAATATGATCTTGAAGATCAGCTGAAAAGATTTCATGAATGGGGCCGTGAACAAATCACCACTGTGCGAACCAGGACAGAATCTGGCTCTTGAAATCTTTATGGAAACTGTATGAACCAGGAATGATATAAAGAATCATCCTGATAGAGGATAAGTCTAAACCATGATTCCTTATAATCATAGTAATTAAACTGTCTATTGTGATAAGGTATATCTTGGAGCAAAGAAAGATGAAATCCCCAATTTTTGAGAGAAATAATCTTTAAAATATTTAAAGAGTGATAAATGACTTTACTGTGGTCATTCTTATCAGGTGTGGGCTTGACAAAGATGGACTGAGTAAAGAATAATATATCCTGATAGAAATTAAATGTCTTCTCAGGATCATATGGAATAAAGGTCCATCTTGGCTCAAGGTATGCATTGACTAGATCCATTAGGTTGCTTAGGTGAGCATGGACTGGTTCAATAACAAATACATTTGGGTATAGGCAATGGTTTCTAATCTAGTTAATAAAATTAATTTTCAAAAATGAAATTTTAAAGTAAAAATCATCATTGATAATGATTTTGAATTAGAAATCATTTGCCTTAATTGACACTGGGTGCAGATGTAAACTGTATCCAGGAAGGCATTATCCAACTAAAGTACTATTAAAAAAATCATTGAAAGACTTAGTTCAGCAAATAGTAATAAAACTGAATGTTAAA
>CAUOFW020006585.1:0-23544 GCA_963454935.2 Ilex paraguariensis
CGAGGACTGACTTGGACTTGCATCCTCTGTCATTAATCATTGGTTGCCTTGATTTTTGTCGGCTTCCTCATCAAAAATACAAATATATTGCTAATAATTCTTCCTTAGGTTTTTTTCAGATATAGAAAAGTTGGAAACAAAGGTCAATGTTAAGAGAACCTAGGAAGGAAGGCATTTTTTATCATCTTACTTTCCCAACCTCTTTACAAGACCCAACCGAAGGCTTAGTAACAAGAAAGGATTGAAAAAATGACATTACCCTATAGCCCATAAATTCCAAAGTGTAGGATTGTAATGTTGACAAAATTCGGTCATAATCATTACCATATTAAGAGTTTCCAGAGCACTTCGAAAGCAGAAGTCCATGGATACCGAGATTTTATCGTCCCACAAACTGTGGTTGCACTACCCGAAATGGGGTTGGTTCGCAATCTAAATCGCTTAAATTTTCGACCCCAAAATAAATACTAGTTAACTAT
Organism: Ilex paraguariensis; assembly: GCA_963454935.2. Classification (NCBI taxonomy): domain Eukaryota; kingdom Viridiplantae; phylum Streptophyta; class Magnoliopsida; order Aquifoliales; family Aquifoliaceae; genus Ilex; species Ilex paraguariensis. The sequence continues at coordinate 480 of CAUOFW020006585.1, forward strand.
ATATGAATATATAATTATATATAATCGCAAAAGCAATCCTATAGAAAACGAGTCATGACCCAAATCGGTGTACCAACTAAACCTACCTCGTCGCACCGCATATCAGAAGATGTAGCGTACCACACACTCATACCTATACCACGTACTAAATCGATTCACGGTCTAGGTAACATTGAGTAGAACTCAATATTATGGGTCGGTTGTTATAATGAAACATATATCATGGAAACCATTTACAGAGGGAAAAAAAACATCTTCTAGGACCTGGCTTGTGAAGCCCGGGAAAATTCTCATGTCTTTATCGTTAAACATAGGAACAAATTTCATTACGCCCAGGTTCTATTATTCTTTTTTTTTTTTTTTTTTGGGAATGTGTATATTACAATTGTGTGTTCCCAACTTTCTATCCAGCTACACCTCAACGATATAAATTAACAATTGCATAATTTCCAAGTGAGAGTGATCCATGTAAGGCTCAAATCTTAGGATAATAGTGTGCATAGTAGATGCAAGAGAGGGACCAGGTGCGGGAAAGTAGCAATTTCAAAAAAAATTATGTAATGTGTAGGTATAGTATAGTTATATACCCGTAAAATTAAGTTAAACAAAATACTGGTGTTAAACTAGCAACAAAATTGCAGTGCTTAAATGTTTCAAGGCCTCCACTCTCTTAGCCTCATTTTTCGATTCCTCTCTTTGGTCTAGAATTATGTCTTTTCAATGCTAAACCACAATTTTATGGTCAACTAGTTCCCAAAAAGCTGCCCCAAAAATAAAATTCAGAATGTTTGGTTCAAAAAATTTCATGTGAAAGAGGCAATTTGCCACGGTTAACTTTGTTATTGACTTGATCACACAAGCGAGTTTCGAACTGCATTTAAAAAATCGTAAACTAGAGGCAAGGTTGACCCTCTTTGTAATGAAGGTGCCCTAAGTTGAATCTGTATTAATTTTCGATTCGTTATGAGTTTCTTCCACATTTCAACTTTGATTAGAATTAGTTTGTTTCCTTTATATCTATATTTTGAATCCAACTTTAGAAAAGTACTTTTTAAAACAACATTTCTAATGATTTATTTGAACACTTCATAGTGAAAAGAAATAGCTTGTGATAGAATCTATCCATTATATCCAATCCAACTTTAGAAAAATACTTTTTAAAACAACATTTCTAATAATTTATTTGGACACTTCATGGTGGAAAGAAATAGCTTGTGATAGAATCTATCCCATTATATGCATATATAGGGGTATCATGAAGACCATTTTACTTGTATAAAAACTAAAAGATAGTAAAACAATAGCTTTAACAACATATTGAGTTAGTCAAACTGCATAGATTAAACAAAAAAAAATGTAAAGAAAAGAGTTAAGTAAATGCACGCGAATGCGGACAGAGAAGCAATAACAAAAAGAGAGATAAGAAGACCAGTATTTTCATTACATATGTTGCATTGGAGGACACAACCCTAACGGAAGTAAGGAAGTCTTAATGCAAGCCATCTCTGTCATTCTTTCATTAAATGCATAAACAATAGTTATTCATATACTTTTTCATGGATAGCAACATCTTCCATCAATGGCGTAATGTATCTGAGTTGAGAATAAAATTTCAACTCTGTAGTCAGAAAATTCTATAAATTTTTGGGCATGTCCATCCTTCAAGAGCCAGCAATTTATTTTCTTACCTCCAGCACATTGTACACCACATATAGTTTGATTGTGCCTTGACCACGAATCATGTGATATATCAGGCTGATATCTGAGGCAGCAAAACACAGAGAATATAAGGTTAACATACCACCAAACCTAATTAACAAATTCATGTCTTCATACAAAACAAAGCAGGCTACTATATCCTATGGTGGTAGGAAATTGTAAGTTGTAAAACTGAAAAGGTCAAATTCGTTGATGGACCTGTTAGTTGTAAAAGAGTGACTCCAGCAGCAAGCACAATAAAACAGCCAAAATCAGACAGCTCTGCAGCTGAAAGCCTCTGGAACTGCCTGCCATAACCTTGGTTTAGGTTATTTTGTAATACTACAAATTACCAAAACTCAAAGTACAAGTGCAGATGCACACAGAGACAACCACAAGAAAAAATAATAAAAAAAAAAAGTGAAATCGGCAAGTGAAAGCAGGCTCCTGATTTTAAAGCAGTCCTTTAAATGTAGAGGCTCTAGTTCTTCCTTTTTCCTCCCAAATGCATTTTGCAAAAGACAAAAAAAAAAATGAAATAAAACTAGAAAAAAAATTCTTCCTACTTGAAGCCCAAAACCGGAACAGATTAGCGCAACTGGTCCTCTAATAAACAGTAGTATAAAGAAATCTAGAAAATAACTATTGGAAAAATTGCCAGCTTTTAAAGATCCCATGACAATCTAACATGGAACACAATGTGGGATTTATGTTCATAGTTTCAGCTAACTTTCCACACTTTCCCTTCAGGACTGGTTTCCAGTCACATGCATATGCAGAGGTGACAAACTACGTGGTCAAATGCTTAGCACAGGACTATTTTCTGCCTTTCTTTCAAGCCAATTTCCTGTAGGGCACAATACATCTAAGCAATATGCAGGTTCTATTTTCTCCTTTTTTGTTATGCCTGTACGGTCTTTCCCTGAAAACATTTTCTACTTGAAATATTTAACAGAAACACGCTCCAACCATGAATAGAACCCATCGGCTTCTATAAAGTTTGGCAATCACCTGGAAAAATCATGTCCAGTAGCCCAGTTCATGCTCTTCCTCTTCCACTTCTCTATTTTCAATTTCTTCGATTCTTCGATCTTTTCACCTACATCAGTTTCATATTGGCTTGATAAGATACTCCACATGTTCTATCTGCTTTCCTTGTGTTCAAGAGTCTTTAGAAGTTTGCATTCAACCTTTCAACCATTCCAACCTCTTTAGATGACAACGAAGAAGATTTGAACCCACACCTCCAAACCTCCCTCACAGATGTCATGTGGGCACCCTGGCCATAGAGCCATTATAGCACTGGCTTCCCATTGTCTTCAATTCCACTTCCCTGATTTATTAACACCTTTTCACGATCTTATCACACCAGTCTGATAATTTATCCATAATTTCTCATTATTAGAAGAAGGATTTTTTATTGGCAACGTAGTCTTGTTTGAAAGGACGAATAGCTTGTTAAGCAAGCAAGCCTACATAAATCCCAGTTCTTTCTCTTCCTTCTTTTTTAGTTTAGTGACAGTTCATCAAAAGAATTGTCCAAGATTGCTAGATCAAGCACGCGACGCGCATATTCTTAAGTCCAAGAGTGGGTTGTATCCTCTTCAACATTTTCTACTACTTCTTTGCCTCCCGGCATCTGGGTAGCTCCGAATACGTGCATTGGGGCTCTTGGCTCGATGTCCCAGGTCGCTCTTTTGTAAACCGTTGTTTTGCCGGGCGGTGGTTTATTTCTAACACCCCCTTACTAGATCAAACCAATAAAGCTTCATTGAATGAATCAACTTCTCCCTCCCGGTCAATGGTTCGGGGAAAAGCCTATCTTAGTGATGTTCACAAAGGGGAAAACCTTCATTCGAAAACTCGCGTTAGCTCGTTTTGGACCACATTCTACTTTTGAACCCTTCAAAAGCAGCACCTACATGACTTTTTCTGGACTGCTTAGGAGAGTACTAGGTCTATGTTACAGGTCTACCATTGTCTCTACAAAAGCACAAACATATTTTGTTTCATCTTCATGTTTGGCTCTGAAAGCACCCCATACTAGGTTCCCTCCTCAGCGTTGTAGTCAATGGCTGAGCACCCTCTTCTGGCATGCCTTTTTCTTTATATTTTGTGCGTATGTGTGTTGGGTTGGGTTGGGGGGGGCGATGGAGAATGTGTTAACAAGGAGTCATAGGTTGGGAACATCTTTCTTAATTAACTCATAAGTTAAAATCCCCAGAACACCACAGTGTAAAGTCCGAATAATAATAACAGAATCAATTGAAAGGACAAATCCACTGCAGGAAATTATATTATGCCCATGTGCTGGATTTAAATGGGTCTCTTGAAATTTAAAAGCTGGTTTTTATTGGGCAACATTAGTCTACCAGCATCCCTCATCTTCAGGTTCATATTGCTTGACTGCTTGAGCATTTGCATTACACTTAACCATCCAAATAGAAAACAAAATGAAAGTTTAACTTTTGCAGAAGAATCAACAAGAGTGTAATGCACTTCTCATCTTGAGCAAATTCATTATTAATTTTTATAACCATCCATTTTCTTTAGCTTTCTTGGTAAGAGCATATAACCTATTAATCTCCTGTTCATATGTCCCTTTTCTTTTAGAAAAAAGAAAGGCAGGCCTGATAGAGTGGGGTCTGCAGCTCAAATAAAAGCCATGAAACAAGTAGCAGGCAAATAAAAATGGGAACTGGCACAATTCGCAGAATTAGAAGCCTTTGCACAAATTTCTTCTTTGTAATTTGACATGAGCTTTTTTGATATTTTAGCTGACTCCTGGCTTTATCTTGAGATTAACTTAGTCAATAAAATAAAGCAGAGAGCAAAGTATGGAGCTTATGTGACTATGATTTCTAAGGGAATGACAAATAAAATGGTAGACTTGAATTCAAACTAGCGTAAAGCATCCAATTTGTTTTCGATACATCTACGTTTCAAGGAAATAAAACTCAAGTACAATAACATCTCTTGTTCTGAGAAGTAAATCACTCCACCAATGCTCCTCACTGCTACCTAACAGAGCACTAGGACCACAAAGTTTCTTGTTGGTTTTCTGAGAAAATAATAAATTAAATCAGAATTGGAATCTTATTCATGTATGAGGTGCTACATTGAACTGATGAAGTTTCACTCTCTATCTTTATTTTCCAGGCTCCTCCTCGGTCCTGTAATCCTGCTAACAAATTGGAAATTTTACATGCTACAATCTCCTTTTTAAGGATGTGGCATTTACTATAATGTCAAATGACACAAGAAAGTGCTGTGAGGAGAATGATAGAACAAATAATATCTTCCTGTGCAGTAGCAGGAAGAAAAAATCCACATCTTTGCTTTTGCCCAAGCACTTCTCCAAAATATTAAAACTAAGAACATCAGGTTCTAAAAGCTTACTACTATCTGTGCAAGAAAAACGTCTCCAATTCATGATAGTTGATCAGAACAGTCCACATTAGACCAGTTCCACAATTAGGTTTCAATGGTAAAGCAGGGAAAAAAATATCCAATGCATATTAATCGAAGAGTATGCAAATGACAAAAAAAGCAACCTTTAATAAAACATTTTTTATGGTCAAATGCAGTTAGAGGGTCAAAAAGTAATACCCTGGCATGTGATATCCTACTACTACTATATTCCATGAAAGAATTATTTAAATAAACAAGAAACAAACCTTGTTTTAAGAAGCCTCCAAAAGGTCATAAGAATCCTTGTTGGCATCATAGTCAACAGTGACAGAAACGAATCGAAACAGACGAAGTAGCCAACATCTATAAGCTGCAAAAGCATTGTCATCCTTAAGAATCTGTCATAAAGAAATTATTTTGTGTAAATCAATTCAATTCATAAACTAGACAGCCAGTACAATATATTATATATGGATTCCCCTTTCAAACTTCAAAAGCTCTCTAATACTTGGAGGAGAGAAAAAGGACACCTCTTTTTTTTTATTCAAGTGCTAAAGCGAAAAAAAGGACACTTTGAGCAAAAGGTGAGGTCCAGCCCTCAATCTCTGTATAGCAATGTAGGACCAAAAAACTACATCCTGAGACACAAAAACATGCATACACATGCATACATATATCTAACACCAAAACAAAAAGAAAAATGGATATTTGTGACAACGACCAAGTATATGACTCAAAAGTATGTAATGCTTCATAAAGTTGTGATAGGACAGCCACTTCACCAGTTCACATCGCCATGGCAAGCGAAATATCGTATCGTACACTCTTTCTCGTTCTTTCTCATTCCCTAGAGTCGTAGTCCTCCGTAATGAATTTCCACCATGCATCTCTTCCATGAAGTATTTCACAGGTAACTTCTCCACAGAAAATGTGTCTGACATAGTGCAGGAAGAAAGAAAAGATATTGGATTTTTTACAATTGCAATTTACAGTGAACAAATCAACGGAAAATGGACCTGAAATTAAATATAGTATGACAATATTCCAATCTAAATTTGTCCTTGATCACAAAATCCCAGGAAAAAAATCATTCTATAATCAGTATAATAAAAATCACATTTTAGCACTCCTAAAGCTAACTTCTGTAGAGGAAACAAGGGTATGACCATTGCAATAAAAAAAAAAAGCAGCTTCTAGAATCAAAGAAACTATCAAACAATAAAAGCTTCTAAATAAAGAAGTTAAAAAAACAGTAACAAAAAATCAAGTATAAAGTATATGCGATTTTTATTTGAAGCTAGATACAACGGATGGAGAGAGAAATATATATAGACTTGCTTAAGAGAAAGAAAAACTAAGCATGTTAACCACATAGTATATCTTAAATAAGGATTTAGAGTGCTGATAAAAAAATGAGGAAATTAAGGAAAGCGGAAAATCTTATTTTGAGAAATTATTAAATGAGGATCATATAGGAAACTCAGAGGTTGGACAATACAAAAATCAAAGTGAGACTAGCGAAAATAAGTTTTTTCTTAGAATTGATGTGTTTGAAGTAAATAATGCATCAACAAAAAAACCTTAGGACCACATGGTGTACCGGTTGAGGTTTGAAAGTGTATAGAAGATGTAGGGGTATCGTGCTTAACTAAACTACTTAATAAGATTATAACAACTAAGAAGATGATAGATGAGTGGAGGAATACTGTTTTAGTACTTACATAAAAACAAATGGGACATCAAGAGTTGCACAAATTATCAAGATACTAATTTAATCAGCCATACAATGACAGTTTGGGGGCCAGTGATCAAGCAATGACTAAGACTTGAAACAATGGCATCAGAGAATCAATTTGGATTTCTGCTTGGGAGATCAACAACTAAAACCATATACTTAGTAGACTAATGGAGGGTTATGGAGAAAAAAAACAATCTTCATATGCTATTTATAGATTTAGAGTAGGCATATGATCGAGTTCCGAAGGACATAATATGACGAGTTTTAAAAAAGAAAAGAGTTACAAAGAGATAAATTGAAATGATTATGCATTGTGTTGTTATTCAATCTTCTTGAAACATAGTGTTGACAATATGTGGCAAATGAGTGTGTATGCTTGCTTGTGGAACCGTGGTGAACTATATACACAGGGATTGTGACTCTTTTGATGAAAGAAACTCTGCCGGGATTCTTTTTTAGCACCCTTGGGACATGGGGTCACTCATATCCCTACTGTTAAAGCACCTAAAACGAGGTAGCTGTCGTGACCTTGGTCAAAAGACTATAGATACTTCTTTATGTTGCACCAATCATTATGTCAAATGATCATGATATTTGAGAGACAAAGATCAATCCAGTGATATGCATTTGTATCGAAAATTTTAGCTTTTATGGTACATTGTCATTCATTTTTCGCTCGATATCATGATATGAATTGTTACATGAGTTTGATTTATTGAGCATGAGCTCATTCGTTACATTTTCATGTCAAAGGCATGGCGGTGAAGGAAGCCACCCAGTTCCTGAGTTATCTCAAAGCTTGTTGCTTGACCAGTGATGTGTATCATATCATGTGTGTTTAGTGGTATCTAGTTATTTCATGGGATTTTAAGGGCTGTTTCAGGTGAGCAACTGCAGTGCTTTTCTATAAGAACTCTGTGAAATGTAGATGTATATACTCAAGTGGTCCTGTGGTAACTTCAAGGAGACTTGTGTACAATGGTACAATTTAGAGGTTGATATATGGAAGACAGTGTGTCACTATGACCTGTTTTTCAGTCACTATGTAGTATGTAACTTGCGAATCCAAGTTTGCTTTTCCAATAGCTTGTGCTAAAGTGCAATCTAATTATCATATTTACACTGTATCAACCTTCAGAATTTGGAGCGTGACAACTATGGTGCCTGTGATGGAAAAATAATGTGTTTGCGAGACCAGGAAAACAGGAGATGAGTTTAGGAAATGCATAAGAATGTCAATGGTAAATGGATTACTCGAGTATAAATAAATCACCTACAACAACCAACAAAAAGATCAATCAGCATTACCATTCGTGGATATGAAATTGATCCAAATGCAATTTTCGTACTTTTTAGAGGTTACTCATCCTGTGTGTCTAGAATCCCAAACAGGCCAACTATGAACAAACATTAATGATAAGCATTTGTCAACATGGATCTTACACAAGATCTAAAAAATTTTGAAAAAGTATTTTCTCTCCTCTCATTTTTAACCTTGTTTCACATGTTCCACAGTTCTTCAATAATTTCAAAACTCCCAACCACCCTTTCATGCTCAAGAATTGTTCTACAAGGCATTCACTGTTTCCTTAATTTGATCTCAAAACCACATAACTCACCTCATCGAGTTCAGCCCTAACATATAAATAATGTAGAATCACCAACACCATTTTCAACTGGCAAACTAACAAGTCAACCCAAGGACACATGCTGGCCATAGAAGGTGTCCCCGGAAACCATTTGTTTACAAGAACTGTAAAATGATTTTTTAACAACACTAAGCTACATATTTGAAAGCTTAAAATATGTCATGTAAGATATGACTACTTTCACCAGTATCAGGACAAAAAAGTTTTGCAGGCATGCCTATTCCTGAAGGGAGTATTTATATAATCCCAAATCCAGTAAGGCACTACAAATTACAAGTCATTTCCTTCAAACAAATATCAACCGCAGCAACAATATGTTTATGTATTTCAACTTCATTATTATCTTCTACAGTATCTTCTTTAAATGGGGATTTATATATAATTTCAAATTCAGCGAAGTATTACAAGTTTTTTCTTTCCGAGCGTTAAAGCATTACAAGTTGTGACTTCATAGAATTAGTCAATTATAAATAATGAATTTCTAATTCTTATATTTTATCATAGAATTGCCAAAGGGGAAATTGTTAGGAAATTGTTCATTTATACAAGTTATTTCTTTCAAACAACTACCAATCTTACCAATAATATCATGGAGATTCCGACAATGTCGAAAAATCAATACTTTGAAAACTGAGACGCAAGAAGAGATTATTCACTTACAATTCGGATCTTCCTCCATAAATTTCTTCCAGTCCAACGACTCTCCCTTTCCCAATCTCCTCCCAGCATCCCCATTCTGCTCCACCCGTTGTTTCCCCATCGCCAAATCCAATTCCTGACCGCTACTACTCCTACCCTCTTCCTTCGCATTCTTATCAATCCGCGAATCCAAAACTTCTGCTTCCTCATTCCCTCCTCCTCCTCCTCCTCCTCCTCCATTTGCAACACTCCTCTGCCTCAATTCCCAACCATGCGAATTCCCAAATTCAGGTCCATTTACCGAACTCACTGTGCACACAATCTCTCCACCACCACTCCCTTCCGCCATCACCACTTCCTCACATACAACACTGGAAACACTATAATTATAACCCTTACAATCCGATTCCAATTCCAATTCTTTCGTACAATTACCGTTCTCGAAAACCCTCTGATTCACAGAATCATCCATAACCCCCTCGATGCCTCCATCGGTGACTGAATTTTCGGATATCGAACACTCCATCAGCTGCTTCTTTTTCTTCTTCCGTTTTCGGCGGTTAGGATTTGATGCGACGCCATTTTGGTGAATTGGAGGCCCTGAATTGGATCTGTAGATGGGGGTCTCATCGTCGTCGCCGTCTTCAAAGAAGGTGCTAGCGGTGAGTACGTCGAAGGACAACTTGCGTCCACCATACCTCAACGCCATGGTTTTCAAGAGAGAGAAAGCTATGGTTTCACGATGAAGACGAAAAGCTGGATAATCTCGCGAATGCTAGTGGAAAAGGAGTGACGTATTACGACAAATAAATGCGTGCCACGTTTCTCTTACAGTGAAAGACTTTTGTTTTTTTGTTTTTGGTCTTTGCCCACAACAAGATTTTTTCGATTCCCAATTTATATCCAGTATTTATAACACGTGTCTAAAGCATAATAAAACATAAAATTTGATCGTTTAAAAAATTAATTTTATTATATTAAATAATAATTTTTTTATTTTTTATTTATTTGATTACATCATTTAAAATTAATTTCTATCTATTATTATTTAAAAAATTAACATCAAAATTTTCTAAAAATTTATAATTCGATAAAATTTTTTCAACACGTGTACATTATTGTGTATAGATAATGTATGAAATAATAATTATGTTAAACTACAAATTAATCAAATATTAAATGAATAAACATATGATAGAATTGGGTGATGAGATGATTTTAGAAGGAAAAATATGTGTGAGATAAAAATTCAATCTTCTAGGTGTTTTATTATATAGATATAACAAAATAAAATACAATTCAAATATCAAAAGATAAATAAAATAATTTTTATTATTCGCGGTTGAAATCGTTTTAAATTTTATTTTAAAGTTAATCTAACGGTTAATATTAGCATCCCAAATTTAATAAGAAAAATAAACCTCTAAAGACATGTTTAGAGTGACTTTTTAAAAATACTTTTACGAATTATTTTTCATAAGTACTTTAAAAAAAAAATTGTATTTGAAATCACCCCACCACTACCTCTACCACAACCACTCCCACCACTCCACCACCCACCACTACTACCACCACCCCACTACCATCACTATCGTGACCCTACCATACCCACCACCCCACCACCACCACCATCACCATTTCCATTGCCCCACCACTATTACCACCACTTCCACCGCCCCACCACCACCACTGTCGCACCACCATACCATTATCATTACTGTCCCACCATCACTCCTACTACTCCCACTGTCCCACCACCACCACCACCACCATCACCAACCCACCACCCCTACACCCACCATCGCCACACCCACCATCGTCACTGCCCCCACCTTCACCCCCACCCCACCACTACCATCGTCACTCACCACCACCATCATCTTATTATTGTATTTATTATTATTACCATTATCATTTCATTACCACCGTCGTCTACTGTCAGCACTCACCACCACCCATTGCCACTAGGCACTGTCACCTACCCCATCGTACCTACTACCACCACTTGTTATTGCCAACCACTACAGTCACCCACTGTCGTCTATCCCTACCACGCTTACCACCGCCGTCATTTGCCACCATTCATCACACTGTCGCCTAGAAGCACCCATCGTCGTCCACCACTACCATCATCACTGCTCACTAACACCGTCATCGTCCTACCACCACCACTGCCAACTACCATCACCGTCATCCACCACCATTCACACCCACCACCACCATCACCGTTGCCACCCACTACTGTCACTACCATCATCGTCACTCAAAACTCACCACCATCATTACCATTGTCACCCACAGTTGCTACCACCACTACGATCGTCGCCTTACCCATGTCTCCCATCATCACCACTATCGCCCACCGTCATTACCACCACTCACCCCCACTACAATTGGTGCTTAAAATTTTTTATCTCTCCTTTATGTTTGTGATTTAATTTTTGGTATGAATATAAATATGTTAACCATTTTTTTTTATTACTCCGTGTCTTCAAGCACAAGGAATAACTAGTTCTTAAATATTAAAACCTTTTCTTTGTATTTTTAATGTTGTGAATCGAAAGTAATATGAAACTGACTCAGACTGTCATTCAATTATTTATCATAAATTAAAGGACTTAAGGTGCAAGTACTTCTCGCAAGAGGATGAGATATGTTCATCACTGTAAAATTTCATCTGCAATCAATTTGACACCTTTTTGTATATTAAAAATATGAATTTTGCATATGAGAATTCCTACAATGGATTAAGATAGCGATCATCCGAATGATCTCGAATGGCAAACTTGTAGAGAATCAACAAGGTCAGGAAAGGGACCGGGCGTGCACCTAACGTACCCTCCCCCCCCCCCCTCGATCTTTAAGTCAGTCGGTGTTCAAGTATGGAATAAATGCATAATGCAGAGCAGATTAAGCTTATGTACCTTTATTTTGCTTCTAGAGGGGCATTTATACCTCAAATTGCAATAATGTCTCTCCCATTCAGAGTCTCATCCTATACTTTAGTAGCTTGTGCTCATAATTTAGCAAAATAAGTGTCATTTCGTCACACCACATTAATGTTGAGTGATTGGGTGTTTGAATTCGCACTTAAGAATAAGCCGAGCATTCATGGCTCCATCCCCTGACCATCAAGTGCTCTAAACAAATGCACAGAACCTACGGCCGAGCATTTATAAGTAGCTACTAGACCCCCATGGGAGCTCCTAAGACTCCCTCCCCTCAGTCTAGATGTCTGTATTACCACGTAATGACAATTATTTTCACATTCTTTGAGGATTAGTCAATTATTAATGACCTGTCACACCAACGCAATCCCCATTAATGACTTGTCACACCTTATTTAATGCTCAATCCCAAGTTTACTTATCGGACCCGAGTACTCTACTTGCTCGGTATCATATTTTTGATGAATTGCACGTGTTTTGACAACTACATATGGCCCACATGTCAGATTCTCATTGGTTGGCCATCAATGTCCCATCAACTGCCCCTAGGCTCCATTTTCTCTGCATCATGGGAAAGGAGTCACACGGAGAATGGAGGCTTCCTTAGCACGCCTGATTTTTGGGGGTGGTTACTTGCACATTTGTCGCTTGTTGTTGAATTCTAATCAATTGTCTTGCCTCTTCGATTTCCACCCTCACCTACAAAATGGCATAAATAGGAAAAACTTCAGCAAGTGAAAGACTCTTCAAACACACAATTCTCTTAAGGCCCTTGATCTCCCGAGCAGTTCTTCGATGAAAACAAGCTAACAGTGACTATATGTATCTTTCCTTTGAAATCTTCTTCCTCTCCTTCTTCTATAGTACTTCCATAGCTAGGATACGTAGAACCACAACCCCTAGGTCCACTAGTTGGCCCAAAAAAGTAGAAAAGCTTAAGAAGGACACATGTGATCGAGTTCAATTTAGATGTCATAGGTCTACTTATGGCATCCCCACGGACATTTTCACCATCATCTTTAGCCCTATATTCCACAGAATTGAGATCGAAGCTAATGATCCTATGTTTTTCCACACCAAGGCCATTATGGAAGGAGGAGTTAGGTTCCCCCTCGCTCCTCTTCTCTTAAAGCTCCCGATGCGCTTGAGACTCTTCCCCTTCCAGTGTTGCATTAGTCTATTAAGGATAATAATGAGTGTAGTCACCCTTAATGCTCAGCTAGGGATGGATCTTAGGGTAGATGAAATCCCCTTTTGCTATGATTTAAAGATAGCCAACAATGAGAAGTACTACATCAAGTCTTGGGACCCTTCCATGTACTTGGTGGCGCACGTGCTTAACTCAGACAAAGGCTACACCCGGGATCTCATCATGATTAATGGTAGATGGGAGACGGGTGAAGGATTTGAATATGATGGCCTTTACTTCCCCAAGGAACCAAGGGGATCAAGAGTGTCTGTTTTCACCGTGTCCCACCCTTCTTGAGAGATATTCTGGTACTAATTTGTCTTCTTTCTTTCTTGCAGAGGGTTATAAGAGGGATGTCATCCAGCCTCTATAATATTCTATTGCTTTTGGTGACCTCTGAAGGTTTGGACCCTTGAGCCGAAGAACCCCTTTGCTTAGGCTGCGCACATACTTTTGGGGTATCGACCCAGCTACACCTATTTTTTCCAACTTCCTGAGCCCCTTCAACCCTTTCATCTGGTTAGATCGTTCCTTGGGAGAAGAAGAAGAGGCTAACATTTATGGTGACCCTGACAGAGACTCTGAAGCCATTCCCTCTACTTCCAACTCCCCTCCCCCTTTTGAATCTAAGATGCTCCATTTTTCCCGAATCACAATCGAGGACTTAGAGGTCGTCGTAGAGGCAAATAGGGACCTTGCCTTTGGACCTGGTTGGTCCTCTAGGACCATGGTTGTTGCTCCCTTCCAATTGCGACCACAACAGGAGTAGCAACAACAACAACAACAATAGCAGCAGCAGCGGCAACGGCAACAATAACACCGAGAACCTTCTCCGCCTTCCAGACAAGTGGTTCCTTTTGACCCATCCAGCTGTCGATAAGGGCAACACCAAGGGCATGAGGATGACTCGATCACTGAGTGCCAGATGAAACGTCAACGCGACACCCCACCTCATCTCACCCAAACTGAGGAGTGGGCCCCCGTGCCATCATAAGAAAAGACAAGGCAGTTTTGTTATCGGACTTCGTTATCCACTCAGCTGATGTAGCCCTGCGGCCAATGTGGTCCTACATTTTGAGGCCACCATGGCCATCCACAATGACTACTTTGACAATCGCCTCCTCTAGGGGGTGATTCAACATAATTTGGTGGTTAAAGTCCTTGTTCTTCTGTTTTCCTTCTTCCTTTTTTGTGGCATCTCAACTTGAACATATTTTTTAAGCATGCGAATAGATGGGGTCATCATTGATCACTTCTGGGACTATTTGACCAAGGCTAAACAAGCCCAGTCTATGCTGGAGGTGAAGGACTGTCACAACGGCCAGGTGGAGAGAACGGTGGCCAAACAAGCGAGGAACATTGCCGACCTCATCTGACGTGATGAAGGCCTCTTCTTTGAGATGGATAAAAATAAGGCTTCTGAGACTGAGTCAAAGAAGAGGATGGTTGAGGTTGAGCTCAAAGTTTTGGCAGTTGAGACTAAATTACTGGAAGCGGAGGCGTACTGCGTGGCCTTGACTTCAAAGGTCGAGAGGTTAGAGGAAGAGCGATCTGGATCAATTCATCTGCCTTGAGGCCTTTAATAAGTGTCGGGATCAATTCATCCCCACTTTTACAAATGGTCAAAACAAACCTTTCAAGAAATAATGGGGTAAGACACTTCAAGCGATAGGGGTGGATGCTAGTTCTGAGCTTTTTCAAGGCACTCATATGTTCCCTAGTAGGTGGTCAATAAGGTTGCACCCCCTCAAGAAGGCCAATCAGGTGCAGGTGCAACAGGGCAACAAGGGGTGCAAACGGAGGTCCCTATGAGGGGGAATGGTGGCTATAAATGAGCTCATCCCGTTAAGTGATGGGGACTCGGACGATAATGAAATATCCCCCTCAGGCTCTTTTCTTCTTCTCTCCCCTTTCATCCTCAGGATCCTTCGCTCCTAGATACCCCCGAGGTTAACCCAAACTTCAATGAGTTTAGAGAATTAGAAGATGTGGTTGCTGACCTCGGTGGCGAGGTTTCATTCGAAAGGTGGCGAGGCGGTGACGGCAGTAGCAGAGACCAAAGAGGAGGCATCAAGGCATGAAGCTTCTATGACCCGTGTTCCTTAACCTTGCTCTTATTATGTAGGCCTTCTTTCTCCTTTCTTTTTTTGTAAGCCCAAAGGACTCAAAGCCTCCACTTTTTCAATGCATTTTTGTTTTAGTCAAACTTTTTCTTTCCTAAATAACCAATTTCCATTTCTGAACTACTTTGCAAGTAATGCCTTTACCTAATCACAAAGACATACCCCTCTCCAGGTCATGCCTCTAACGACCAAGCTCGAGACTCTGTGTTAATTCTTTCGAGGGTATTGCTCTATTTGTGGAGACTTACCCTTCTTAGGGTCGTGCCCCTAATGACCGAGGTCTAGGCTCATGTTAGTTCTTTTGAGGGTGGTGCTCCAATTGTGGAGACTTACCTCTCTCAGGGTCGTGCCCCAACAACCAAGCTTTAGGCTCGTGTTAATTCTTTCGAGGGCGGTACTCCATTTATGGAGGCTTTCCACTCTATGAGTCATGCCCCAAACGGCCAAGCTCAAGGCTTGTAATAATTCTTTCGAGGGTAGTGCTCCATTTGCAGAGGCTTATCCTTCTCAGGGCCGTACCGCTAACGACCGAGCTCGAAGCTTGTGTTAATTATTTTGAGGACGATGTTCCAATTGTGGAGGCTTAACCCTCTTGGGGCCTTGCCCCAAACAATTGAATTCCTGGCTCGTGTTAATTTTTTCAAGGGTGGTTCTCCAATTATGAAGGATTACCCTTCTCGGTGCCGTACCCCAAGGACCGAGCTCCAGGCTCATGTTAATTTTGCCTGACATAATACATATTGCAAGATTTGCTTAGTAGTAATATTTCTTCAAATTGGATATATTCTACAGACGAGCTACATCTTTTCCTCCATGCCTTCAAGTCAGTATGACCCTATGTCTCCCATTGTGATAACTTTGTATGGACTCCTAATTAGATTCAAGATTTTCGTCGGTTGGCTCCTGAGTGCCACCCACTACCTTTCTCAACACCAGGTCCCCCACCTGAATGTTCCTCACTCAGACCTTCCTTTGATGCTGTCGAGATAATTTGTCTTGATACTTCGCCAATTGTAAGGTCGCTAGCTCCCTCATCTCCTCTCCTCTCCTCTTTGTATGGTCTGGAACCCCACTTCCTAGGGTATGACAGCTTCCACCCCCATAGCGTAAGGGGTTTCTCTTGTAGATGCTCTTGGAGTGGTTCTATATGCCCACAAGACATTGAGTAACTCCTCGGTCCATCTGCCTTTGTCATTTCTAGCCTTTTATTGATCCTCGCCGACACCATTTTGTTTGAGGCCTTTGCTTGCCCATTACATTGTGAGTATGTCGGGGTGGAATAATAGTTACAGATCCCAAATCCTGAGCAAAATACCCTGAATGAGCCACTATTGAACTGGGTGTCATTGTCAGACACGAGGGACTGTGGAATCCCAAATTGGGTAATAATATTTTGCCATACAATTTTTTTGGTGTCAACATCCCGAATGCGAAATAAGTGACTCAGCTTCAATCAATTTCGTGAAGTAATCCGTAACCACTACGAAAAACTTATTATTCAAAGGTGATCTCGGTAGCAGGCCCACTATGTCTATACCCCATTGAGAAAAAATTGTCAGTCAGTTAAGGTCACCTGTTGGCTGGTGAATTATGGGAAGGTTTGGCTCTTATCACATTTTTGAACATATTTCTTGGTATCTCTCTACATATATGACCATTAATACCCTTGAGACATGGCTCGGTGTGAAAGAGACCTTCTGCCCGTGTGACTATTGCATATCCCTTCATGGATTTCGTACAAAATTGGCTCGACCTTGTCCTCAGGGATACACTGTAGATAGGGTCCCGATAAGGATTTTTGATATAGTTTTTCGTCGGGGGATACCCATAATCTCGGAGCCTTGAGTTTCATCTTCCTGACTTCTTTGGCATCTCTAGGAAGTTCCCTAGTTAATAAGTACGTGACAATAGGGTTCATCTAGCTTGGAGGTATGTCCCGAGCGTCTATAGGAAGTATGTTCTTGGCATCAATGTTATTTATACTAGGTCTATCCATGTGTTCTACAGTTATTCTTTAAATAATGTCTAATGTCAAGGGCAAGGCTAGGCATGCTAGTGCATCGACGTGGCTGTTGTGATCCCTAGGAATCTAAGACATTTTAATCTCCTTAAACCCTCCCATTTTTGATTTCACCTGTTGATAATTGATTCGTGCGTAAAGTTAACAATTTTTACTATGCCTTTTTGGACTAATTATACTTTGATGGAGTTTAAGTAATGACATTTCATGTCCTAAAGAGAATGAAGGCTTAAGAACAACAAAAATCACACTTGAATGTAACACTAGCACAATAGGAAATAAAATTGCAAAAGGTTGGAACAAAGCAAGAACGTTCGAACGTCAACCCATGTTCGAACATCCTCTAAAATCCTACCAAGACCAGCTGTTAAGACATGACATGTTGCAGTCAATAAAGGGAAAATACTGAGGTACTTGAGTACCACGTTCGAACGCCAACTCACGTTCGAACATCCTCTGGAATCCTGAGAAGACTACACCACTGGAACCTAACATGTTTTAGTAAAGAAAGAAGAACCACAGAACATAAGTACTTTAGTACAACATTCGAACACCACTCCATGTTCGAAAGTTGTCTTGAGTGATTGAGGACCAAGTTGTTGAGTGTAAAGTCAAATTTGTTCAAGACGTATGGAAGTGACCATCACAGAAACCACAGGCCACTTGAGTGGAAGGAATCAGACCCCATCTGGCGTTTGAATGCCCTCAAAGCAAAGACACAGACAACGTTCGAACGGCATCTCACGTTTGAACGTCCTTAAAGAACAGACAAATTTAACGTTCGAATGCCAGATCACGTTCAAACATCCTCTGAGACTGCCTGTAGAGTAGTTGGTTTCCATGGGCGACAAATACTATTCACTTATCCTCTCTTATCTCCTACCCCCTCCCCTTCCTTGACTATAAATACTCTCATGTTGGGAGCTTAAAGGGCATTCTTACTCTTGTAGAGAAAAGGGGGAGCAATCCTTGTTCTTGTAAAGTAAGAGTGTTTAGTAATCTAGTTCTTGAATATTTCATGTTTATGTTTTTATTTTGCATTTATACCAACCATGATGGAGGCTTAGAATCCCCTTGTAGTTGTAGTCTTTTATTTACTTATGCTAAGTCTCTATATTCATGTTGTGACAACCATGATGGAGGATTAGACTCCCCTTGTAGTTGTACTTGCTTTTATTTACAAAGTATCAAGAGAGAGAGTTCATCTTTTGATTGTGGTGAAAATCCTCCAAAATTAACTAGTTTTCTTCTACTTTTATTGTTCATGTATTTCACTTTCATTGCTTGAGTATGCTTTTTTCTTAGAAGAGTGAAACTCTTCCACTTTTCTGAAATTTTACCAAAGCCGTGAAAGGTGGAAAGTGATTCACTTATTCTTCATTGAAGATAAGCTCTTTGTTTAGTTTGCTTCATTTAGTAGCTCCTCTACTTAGAGGGATGAGTAGCATTCACTTTTCTAACTTTTTCAAGGCCATAAAAAGTAAGTAGTTCCTCATTCACTCTTTAGTAAGAGGTGATGAGTATGTAAAGATTATTTGGAAGCTATGTTTGTACAACTCCTTCATGCTTTAATGCTTTATATTCCACCTGCTCAATGGATGGTTGAATGCACCTAGCAAAGTTGAGGTACTTTGTTTAACCAAGGGCTTTCTGTATGATACGGATGATTCCTGCATAGAAAGACCCGTTGGTTCAAGGCAAGTACCCCGACTAGCTCTTCATAACAACCTTTCAATCTCCACCATTGTTGCGCTTTATTCAAAGAATGAACCCTTAATGCATGGTTGGATACCTTGTAGACACACTTGCTTGTTTGTGGACGGGTTAAGTCTCGGCACAGATAATTCTTGTAAAACTTCTAGAAAGGTATCAGAATCATGTGCTTAATTCTCACAATCCATCTTTATCTTTTGATTAACTTGTTGTTGACGCGAGAGTTAATTGAGTTACAAAGTACAAACATAATAAACTGGATAGTCTATTACATGCCCTGATCCTCGAGTTAAAGGGCGGTTGTTACATTTTGAGAATCCTATATTTTGTCTAAAAAACTCTTGAAAAGAATCTTCTATTCTATTCAAAAACCCTACCACTCCAAACTCTCAAAATTTTCAGTTACTTGGTCTCTATTATTGCTTATTTCAAAACACCAATCATAGTTCCTTGTGAATTCGACTCCGGACTTAATCGGATTATTACTACAACTTTACCGCCTGCACTTGGGTGTACACATTTCAGATCAAGTCAAGTTTTTGGCACCGTTGCCGGGGAACCATAAAAGGTGTTTTACGGTAAAAGGTAATAAGGCCTCACTTTTTGTGTATAAATTTGTTTTACTGTATATAAAGTTGTTTTAATTACTTTTATGTCTAAAAATGCTCCTCATTATCAAATTTTGCCAGCTGAATCTTTTGGATCTATAAATCAATCTGAACCACTTTCATCTAGATCAGTAACAGACTCTTGTGAAAGTAAAATGACAAATGGTGAGAAACGAGAGGAAATTCCTGTAAGAGAGGGGAAAGTACCTAACTTTTGAATTCTGAGGGATTACTTAAATCCCACAAGGAATAGTGTCCCCTGTTGTTTTATCTTTCCTGAAGATGCACCCCTCTTTACTGTAAAGACAGGGACAGTTCAACTACTCTCTCAATTTCATAGACTCAAAACAGAAAACCTATATATGCATATAAAAGATTTTGAGGAAGTATGTGGAACTTTTCAAGACAATTTTGAACTGGCCAAGATGAAACTTTTCCCTTTTTCCTTAAGGGACAAAGCTAAAAAATGGCTAAATTTTTTAAAAACTCTTTCAATACCTGACTGACAGGCATTACAAAATGAATTTTTCAGAAATTTTTTTCCTTTACACCGCACTAATGTATTGAAAAGGCAAATCATGAATTTTTCGGTCAAAGAAAGAAATTTTTTTTACCAAAGTTGGGAGAGATTCAAGGATTGTTCCTGTCCTACCCACACCATGCTTTTGAGAATTGGACTTTGGTAGAATTTTTCTATGACTCCTTGCCCACTAGACTACGTCAGTTTGTTGAAATGATAGCTCAAGGAGAGTTTATGAGCAAGAGTCCAGAGGAGGCATTCAATTTTTTCGATACCTTATCTGACAGTTCTTAAATGTGGGACTCAGCCTCCCCTACAATTGTTAAAACCAAACCATCTACTTCCCAAGGGGGTAAGTATGTCTTGAAAGAGGATGATGACCTGAGAGCAAAAATGTCTACCTTGTCCCGAAAGCTTGAAGCTTTAGAGATGAAAAAGGTTCATCAAGTTGATGTCAACTTTTCCACTGAACAAGTGTATGGAATTTGTGCACTGATAGGACACCCTACTGGGGAGTGTCCTACAATTCCAGCATTCAAAAAGGTTTTGTTGGAGCAAACAAATGTTGTCTCTAATTTCAACAAGTCTTACTCCAACTCATGCTTTGAAACATACAGCCCAGGTGGCGGAATCACCCAAACTGCAGTTGGAAAAACACACAACCAACTCCCATGAACCAACAACAAGGTTCACACCCACCACCTCAAGGACCTCCCACATACCAACCTTACCAACCACCACAAAAGAGGAGCTTAGAGGACACACTAAATCAGTTCATGCAAAGCCAAATGAACTACAACCATAGTTTCACTCAGGCTTTCACTGATTTTAAAACTCAGACCACTCAATCTTTCGAGTATCATAAAAGCCACATTCAAAAACTCACCCAGTCCATGACCACACATGAGAAGGGCAAGTTTCCTGCCCAACCAAAACCACCACATGCCCTGATCCTCGAGCTAAAGAGTGACTGTTACATTTTGAGAATCTTATATTTGTCTAAAAAACTCTTCAAAGAATCTTCTATTCTATTCAAGAACCCATCGCTCCAAACTCTCAAAATTTCTATTACTTGGTCTCTATTATTACTTATTTCAAAACACCAATCATAGTTCCTTGTAAATTCGACTCCGGACTTAACCGAATTATTACTACAACTTGACCGTCTGCACTTGGGTGTACACATTTCAGATCAAGTCAATAATATGCCTTCATCTTGTCATATCGGGCTTCGAAGTCTCCATTGACCTAGTTGACCACCAAATGGGAGTCACAGAAAACATGGAGGCATGTGACCCTAACGGATAATGTCATACTGAGTCCTAATGTTAATGCATCATACTCAGCCTCGTTGTTGGATGTTGTAAACCCAAGTTGAATGGCTCGTTCCATTGTGATTCCTTCAAAATTGGTCAAGACTATACCTACTCCTGCCCTCCTTCTGTTCAATGACCCATCGACGTGTAGAGCTCATAAGCTACTTGAGTTAGGATTCTCATGAGTCTTTTAATAGGGGACTCGGACGTAGATAATTTAGCTATAAAGGCAACCAATACCTGTCCCTTGATGAAGGTGCAAGGTTTGTATCATATCTCAAATTCCCCCAACTCAATGGCTCACTTGGCGACCCTCCCTGATATATCGACTTTGTGGAGGATAGGCCTCAAGGGTTGGTCAATAAAGACTTCAATGGGGTAAGCATGTAAGTAATGCCTAAGTTTCATCGTTGATGTGACTAGTGCAAGTATGAGCTTCTCCATCGACAAGTATCTTGTCTCGGTGTCAAGTAGGGTCTTGCTAATAATACACTGGTCTCTGGATGGTGTCAAGTTCTCTCACCAGCGTTCCACAAACCGCACACTCAAAAACTGAAAGTTAGAGGTTTAGAGCTTCACCAAGAATACAGACGGAGAGGTGGAAGGTGACTTCAAGTACTTCTTTATCCCCTCAAGGGCCCCATCACAGTCTTTGTCTCGGGGCCCTTTCACTGCCCACTTTAAGCATAGAGAAAAAAAGTTTACACATATCTGATGACTTATATTTGAAGCGGTTAAGGACTACCAACATCCCAGTAAGCTTCTAAATATCCTTGGTGGTCCTTGGCCTTTGAATCTTTTTACCGCCTGTATCTAGTCAAGATTGACTTCAATTCCTCGGTGAGTGACTAGGTAACCCAAGAATTTACCCAAGCTTACCCAAACACACACTTGGACGTATTTAACTTTAGACCGTATTTTTGGAGTACGTCAAAGGTCATTCTGAGGTCCCTCAGGTGATCGGCCTTGTCCATGCTCTTCACTAGCATGTCGTCGATGTAATGGTGGTGCCAAGTTATTCCTTAAAAATCTTGTTCATCAGGCGCTGATATATGACACCGACATTCATTAGATCGAACGACATCACCTTGTAACAATAGATCCCTTGTGGGGTTATAAAGGTTATTTTCTCCTGATTGGCTTCATGTAATGGATCTAGTGATTATCTGCCAAGGCGTCCATGAAGGTCATGCATTCATGTCTAGCGGTGGCATCGATGAGCTGATTGACTTTTGGAAGTGGGTACTCATCTTTGGGAAATATTTTGTTGAGGTATGTGAAGTTCACGCAGACTTGCCACTTGCCACTTGCCACTTTTCTTTTTAGCACAAACGGTATTAAATAACCACTAAGGGAATTGGACCACCTTGATGGACCTCACCTCGAGCAATCGATCCCCTCCTTGTCAACCGCCTAAATGTGATGGGGAACTAACTGTCAAGATCTCTACTTCACATGCTCAAAGGTTGGGTCAACATGTAGTAGGTGACAAA
>CAUOFW020006586.1:0-23543 GCA_963454935.2 Ilex paraguariensis
TTGATGATAAAATAGGGATGTATATGCTTTATTGAGAACATGTTTGATCTTTATGATTAATGACATTTTGCATTTAATTGTTGAAATTGAAAATTTACATATTTTGATCCTTATTTCATCCATGCATGTGCACATAGTTGAATTTAGGTTTGTAAATATATCCATGCATATTTTTAGGCTTAAAGGATGACATTAGTTATTTGTTAGGAGTTGGATTGGTTCATGGAAGTGCTAAAGCTGAATTCTCAGTTGGACAATAAAGCCTCAGGGATCGCTCGAGTGAGCCTTGTAATGAGTCGGCAACTAGGGTTGTAAATAGAACGACAAACAACCCTTTTACATTTTTTTATGTTTTCTAACAGACATTTAGTTCTTATGTTGTTTACTGTTAGACTAGTTTTTGACTTGGATGTTATATGTCATGTTTTGGCCTACTTTGGTTATTCTCTTCTTTTTTTTTCTCTATTATGCTAGATGTTTCACGACAGATGGGTTTGGGGATTAGGTCTCCTAAACAGTGGAATTCATTTTCTCTTTACTCTCTTAATTCTTGTTCTCCGCCAAGTTCGTTATGAGGTTGTATTTGGCACGTCAAGACAAAAATGGGGAGAATTTTTTTGTGTTTCAGGAGAAATTGGTTGACTAGCTTAAAAGATTAGTTGAATAGATGATAAAGAAAGGGGGAGTTCAATGTAATTAATTAGGGTATACATATACAAATTTGGCATGAAGTCAATTTTTTGTTTTATTTGTTGATTTTACACTTGTCAAGTTTTTTTCACTTGTTTTTTATACTTGTTATTTGTGTTTGTATGGCACTTTTACTAAGACGGGGAACTAGTTGGGTATACTAATGTTGTTGAATCTAAAATTTCTCAAGCACAAGTGTATTTGGATTGATTACACAAGTTTACATAGATTGCACTTGCATGTTGCTTACATAAATATGCCTTGTTGCTTCTCTTAGTGTTATCATACCTGCGGTTATGATTTGCCATTTTTGCACACATGATGCTTTTAAACGAGGTATTTGGTTGAATTGTGATGTACATGATTATCAAACTTCAAAGCTACATTAAGAAGATAGTTTTGTACTTAGGTGTGAGATTGAGTAACTTTGTACTCGAGTGTTAAGATAAGTTTACAATTCGTTGTGTTTCAGTTTTCAAGTTGTAATCTTTAAATTTTTGCCCAAGGGAGAGATTGTTGGGAAATTGCTAATTGTAATTGGCTAAATCCATCCATGAGGTCACAATGTAAGTCTCAACTAGATCTATTGCCATGAGAGTAAAAAGATAAAAATCCAAAGCTAGAAAAAAGAAGTTCAAGCTACAAAGTCACATCATGAAGACTTCCCAAGATCCTTTAAAGCTTATGAAAGATAAAGACCTTAGAAACCTTAAGTTACCCTTATTATTTTTACATTGACTACTTAGGTTTAAATAATTGAATTTAGAATTACTATGTGCATGACTCGTAGGATTTTTACTGAAAATACTTTTGAAACATCAAATGTTGTTCTGAAAATATAGATTGAGAAATGGATCAGACCCTTACTAAAAAACACCCCTTGGTGTTCAATAGGACAAATTTTTACTTATTTTTAGGCTTAAAAATTAGTACAACTCACTCTATGCTCGCTGCCCTATGGCTTGAGCAGTCTCTGAAGACTAAGGAAGGCTGAACTGAAAAATCTGGGGAGACGGCTCCATGACGATTCGAGTGGTAGGTGAATGGCTCGAGCGGTGTCCCCCTGAAGTCCTGGAATGATACATTTTTTTATTCTAGTAACCATCTCCCTCTCATAGCTCGAGCAATCTATCGCAAATCTGAGTTTTCTTGGGTCTAATTACTTTTATATATATAGATATAGAAAATGACAAGTGCATTTGTTACGATAACTAACTAATATCAACATGAGAGGGGATGGGGGAGAACAGGAAATCCGGACAATTTCCATCCAACATGTAGATTTCAATACAATGCAATGCTTTCTTTAACATATTTGCCTCTTCATTATTAGTATGATGGACCCAAGAGATTGTGCAATCAACAAGTTGGACAATGCATGAGTGGATTTATTCAACAAAATTCCCAGTTGCAGATAAATCTGGTACCCTATGCTTTAAGGCCTCAATTACTGATTTTGAGTCACCTTCGAGCACCATTCTGTCATAACCAAGATCCACAGTGAGTTTGATCGCCTCAAGTGCCACCATTGCTTCAATCGCGTCAAGAGACAATTGACCTGTTTGCTCAGAACTGCAATGAAATTTCCAGTGCAATCTCTAATTATCACGCCTATTTTGGAAGCCTTTATTGAACTGAATGTAGCCCCATCGAAATTAGCTTTTAATAAACCCCCTCGGGGGAGCAGACCCACAACACAAATCCAAAAAGCATTGCTGAGTTTGGTCCAGTTGTCTATCTTCTTAGGCTTCCATGAATTGGCTTAGGTAGGAGACTACAAACTTTACAATATGACTTGGGGAATTAATTTCCTGCTCCAGACGGGCTCTGTTTCTATTGTACCAAACCAACCTCCGTAGCAGATAAATTACCATGGCCAAGCAGCATCCAGTCCTAAATTGTTATGGCAGAGCCTGTAGGTAGCTTGAATGTCAAACATTGCTATACCTGCATTGTGAATGGACAGGAAACAAAGATATGAATAGTAGTTTCCTCAGCACCACCACAGAGAAGCAGTAATTTTCCAATGAAATTCTTCTCCTTCGAAGATTGCATTGCGTTGGTAATGTCATGGAAAATCCCCCAACCAAAGAGTTTAACTTTATTCAGAATATTCAAAAGCCCAAATGAATTACCTACCCACTTCCCTTCAGTACTGCTAACCTCTTCCTTGCTTTTTTAGCGCCATTATCATGTGATAAGGACTCTTCATTGTAAACTGTCCCAATATTGTGTAGTGCCACACTTGACGATCACTTGGGAGGTCTTGGCATATAGGTATGGCTAGTATTTCCTCCATCTCAAAGTTCAAGAACATATTCCTAAGGCGATCAAGATTCCAACTTCTGGTTTCTGTGTCGATCAGTGAGCTTATCAGAGTATTTTCATTCATATCTGGAAGTGTACTAATTACTTTAAAGAAAGTTGGCCTAGGGATCCTTCTATCTCCCTTCACTTTAATACTCGATCCATTTCCAATTCTCTAACGTAGCCCTTCATCAACAAATTCTCTAGTGGCAAATATACTTCGCCATGTAAAAGTAGGGTTGGCTCCTAAGTGGGCATCCATGATGAAAGAGGACAGGAATTATTTTGCCTTGTACACTCTTCCAATCAAAGAAGAGGGGTTCTGAAGTAAACGCCAAAATTTCTTAGCAAGGAGGGCTTGATTGAAGATCTCTATATTTTGGAATCCCATACCACCTTTTGATTTTGGTCTGCATAGTCTCTCCCAACAAAACTAATGGATCTTGTTAGTCACCCCAGAATTCCCCCATCAAAACTTAGCCATCATGCTATTTAATTCCGCACAAAGTGTGGTTTGAATTTTAAAACATGACATAGCATACGTTGGGATGGCTTGGGCTGCAGCGTTAATGATGATCTCTTTACCTATTCTTGACAAAATTTTCTCCTGCCACCCTTGCAAATTTTGCCAAACTTTCTCGGATAGAGTCAAAAATTTCTCACTTTGTTCTCCCAACAATGCATGGAAGACCCAAATATTTGTCATGAGTTTCTACCCTCGATACCTGCTGGGTGTTAACTATAATTTCTGCCACATTATTACTAAAAACTATTGTCAACTTTGGAAAGCTAATAATCTTCCCAGAAACGAGTCCACAAGTCTTGAGAGAACCTTTAATTGTGTCACCATTTTCCATCGTGTCTTGCAAATAGAAAACTATCTACAAAGAACAAGTGGGTAAACGATGGCTCCCCCTCTACTTGTAGACATTCCTTGTATACTACCCTTTCTTCCCCTATCCTGAAGAAGTGCCGTACGGGGATAATGGGTCTTCTTGCCGTATACCTCTTTTTGGTAGAAAGAGACCCATTTGTTCTCCTTTGTCTGTGAGGGAATAGGAGACTGAACTTACACATGTCATAATAATGTTAGTATATCTTTTGTCGAAATCCAGCCTGTCCATCATTACTTCTAAGAATCCCTACTCCACCTTGTCATAGGCGTTGCTCATATCCAATTTAAGGGACATATATGCCTTTCCTCCTTGCCTTTTATTCTTTAAATGGTGATTGAGTTCATAAGCAATAAGAACATTATTTGTGATAAGGCGCCCAAGAACGAATGCCCTTTGGAATTCTAAAAATTATGTGTGGCAGGATCTTTTTTAATCTGTTCACTACGACTTTTGCAATTAACTTGTGCACCATGTTAACATAAACTAGTTGGGCAAAATTGAGTCATGTTCACCGGATTTTGGACCTTGTGTTCCAGAACAAGGCGAGTATAGCTAACCTAGGGCAGTAATTATCTAAATTCAGAAAGTCTAACACCACATTTTTAACATCTTCTCCCACAACATTCTAGAATTTTTGAAAGAAACCTACTTCTAAACCATCTGGACCCGGAGCTTTAGATGGAAGACACTGGTTTAGAGCTTTTACAACTTCAGAATGATGGAATTCTCTCAGCAACCCTTCATTCGTCTCGGTAGTAACTTTCGGTTCAACACTACAGAATCTTCATTACGCATTTACGTTGAATCACCAGAATTGAATAACTGCTCAAAATATTCAACTGCCATCATCTCTATTTGTGCCTTATCTGAAACCCACTGTCCTTCTGCTATTAACCCTTTATGTGGGACACTATTTTCTCAAAGCCTCGTTGAACTAGAAAAATGCTAGAGACTTTCTAGAGAGCTTCAAAACAAACCCTAACCTCCCTAGGACCAAAAAGGTCGTAAATTTACAAGATCAATATTGCTTTACACCTTCAAATATTAAAGCAAGGAGAGATCAAGTAGAAACCCACTAAACCCACATCGATGTGTGAAGGAATAGATCTTGGGAGGATTACTTGAAGATCGAAATAGGAGAAATTAGATTGTGGAGCTTGATTCACCCTTTGAAGTTTGTACTCAAGACCTTGCGGTGGTGAATCTGAATGGATGATACAAGGAGGAAAGCATCTAGCCATGGACTTTGTAATCCAATTTTGAGTATAGTGGATTAGATTTATATGGACCAACAGTAGTCCCATAGTTTTTTCCAAAAAGATTTCCACATTAAAATTATTTTGTGTTGTGGTCATTGATCTCTTGCTTTATTTTGCACACACATGAAATTTTGTGCACACACATCATGTTTTTGATAATATGATTATTATATCTTGAATCGTTGGAAGGGCTATTGGAGGGACAAGGATGGTAAATTTGTATTGATGTTTAACATTGTTAAATTGAGCACTTTACATCCACGCATTTATTCAAAGGGTTTATTCATCTGAAAGGGGTTAATTAGACTTAATTTGTTTAATCAATTTATAATTGAAGTTATTAGGCCTAATTGGGCATTTATTCCTGTTTGAAGTGTAAAAAACCTATTCACCTCCCTCTAGATTGTGCATTCTGTAATTTCATGTATATAATCGTGTCAGGTATGATCAAAACACACTTCTCAAACTCCAAGCTTCCAGGTAAACAGAACTGTCAATAATTACAGTTTCTTGCTCTCCAAATCAACCTGTGTAAACACCCATATTTTGTATCTCTTCCTCTTGACGATGAGTTTAGAGAGCCAAGATGATGAGCATGTCATCACAAAGAAGCTAAACTATTGGTAATGTTTTGGTCACAGGGTTAAATAAACTTGCCTTGTTAAATTTAGAGAGCCAAATCTTTCATCATCCTTCTCCTCATTATTTTTAACCAAGAAAAAATTTGAACATAGTCTCAAACATTAGTAAATGTATCAAAAGAGGGCACATTTTCAAAGATGTCTTGGTGGGGAGAGAGAGAGACAGAGAATCAAAAGTCATTGGCTTGTCTGCGAAATCGTACTTAATCCGCTCATCCAAACAAGAAAGTAGGAGGTAAAAGTCACACGTGCTACACATACATGCACAACTCCAGAATTTATCATGGCTCAGAGATCTGGGCATTTCACCAAAAATACATGTTTTTCCTAGAAAATTACTTCCACTTAATATAGACTAAATTTCTTTTAAGTGTAAATCTCAATTTACAGGCTAATAACCTGGCAACAAAAAGCATCATATGAAGCTCAATCCAAAAATGAAAAAGAAAAAAGAAAAGAAAAAATTTTTCAAAGCAATTACTGAGGCATCGAGATAGTGTATGGTACCTTTCATATGCAAAATTTCAACTTTCAATGCACTAGTCCCAATGCCATCCAAATCTTTGTTTTGCTCCAGTTAATCAGAGCTATCATTCATTCAACTATTTACCCATCTGTTGGCACCAACTGGTCAAGAGTCATACAAAAGAGAACCTTTACAAATACTACACAACCTTAAGACTGTTGTCCTCCTTGGATTCAAAGTTCTCTATAGTTGCCTTCTGTGCAGCTCTTCTTTTAGCTTGGATTTGGTGGACGTATTCCGCAACAATGAGATGGAACTTGGGCGAAAGCTTACTTGTAGAAGTGGCATTGAGACCTGCCTTCTTAAGAGCCCGAGCGACATGTTTTTCAGCTTTCTGAAAATGAGGAGCACAAAGGGAAGGAATGGTGGATCTCAATATTGGCTTTCCGCAAAGTATCGGCCCTGTTGGTGAACTGGTAAGAAGTTAAAAAAGGACATGAATAATCAGAAAAAGAAAATACATTCAGCAATATAAATAAAATCGTAAGGCTGAAAATCTAACATTTAATGCATTTCTAATAGCATATATAGATAAAATCTAGTTGGTGAGCCATCTTTAAATATGAAATAGCCCATCTACACTAATACAATCAGCAATGTTGGTGCCCAACACAGATAAAAACAACACAAACTCAGTAAGGCCTGTACATGTGGATACCCACCATGTCTGATACCACATTAAGTAACCAAAATAGGGTCATCCTCCGTGCATAATGAAAGCACTTACAACAGTTGCTAATGTAAATAACTAAAGGCTAGATTATTATAAAACTCTAGAAACAAAGGTAATCTTCAACCTATTTGTCGCTTGCTTTCAATATCTTGGCTCTGTGATTCATGACCTTACACATTAATTAGCATAGAAACACTTTCATACATACAAAAAATCAAAGAGTGACAGCAGTTTTTCAATGTTAATCACTGGACTAAAGACTCAAATCAGGATGACAGACAGAATAATATTCATTGACCAAACTTGTTATTCAGATGCAAAAAGGATACATACTTCTGGGAGCTTGCGTCATGGAACCAATTGTTCGCAAAATGGCTACTGGCTATAATCCCATATACGAGAGGGAGAGACTACAGGGCTATGTAAATTACAGTAGTAATTCAACTTTAACGAAATCCAGTGAATTCAGAAATAAAATCAAGTCATAAATCTCTAGCTCAGACACCAGATCATTATCAACTTACTTTTGAGATTGAGTCTTGTATTATGGAAAATTACAGAAAAGGGCATATGTAACAAAGAGAGGCTACAGGACTGCATATAAATAAATGTTCGGTGTTTTAGAGGAACTTCAGAATCATAAGCCAGGTAAAATATCTCAAACTGATACCCATACAAACTACAAATTTGGATCAACAGTAAAATCCATTTCTCTAATGGTATCCATAAAAAGGACCTAAAGTTATTGTGTAATAGGTAAAAGGCTAGAGAACCAGATATTACAGTGGGAGAACCTGCAATAACTACAAAAACAATACAAGTGTTGATGGAAACATGCTGAAACACTGTGGACGAATTGGAACATTTTTGGTGGAAATCATAAACTAATCTTATTCAAGTGTTGATGGAAAATATCATACGAAAAAGTAGGGCAAAAATTCTCCAAGGAAACTCTAAGGATGGGTTTTGCGAAATAGCCAGGTGAAAGAGGACTAAATGAGCAGACGCAGTTCTAAACCTTTGGGCTTTGATGATAAGTTGGGATGCAACAACGTAAACTCCAGAAACGACATATAAGATCGGTTTTTAGCCAACAAAAATGTTATGTGCCTATTTTTATTCATAATTTCAGCTTTAGTTCTTAGTGTTTATCTAGTTAATGTGTTAGTGGGTAGTTATTTAAGTAATGGGGTCATTGGGTTTGGTAGTAATAGTTATAGTGATTATTGCTGTGTACTTAAGGACCTTAT
Source organism: Ilex paraguariensis (assembly GCA_963454935.2). Classification (NCBI taxonomy): domain Eukaryota; kingdom Viridiplantae; phylum Streptophyta; class Magnoliopsida; order Aquifoliales; family Aquifoliaceae; genus Ilex; species Ilex paraguariensis. The sequence goes on from CAUOFW020006586.1 coordinate 8,243, forward strand.
GATTAATGGAAAAGGTAGTTGATAATTGTGATTAACTTTCCAGTGAAGATTTTGGAGGCTGGGCTTTACTCGAAGTAAACCACCAAAAATTTCCACCCCTCGGGAAGCAGATTATCTTCCTCTCAACTCTATTTTTATTTCGTTTTGCAAAATTATAAAAAATGTGAACATAACAATTAATATCAGAGCTGGTGATCTAGTAATGGCAACACAATTGGAGATTTTGAGGTAAATGTGCAATGAATTTCAAAAGCATTCAAGAGATTGATTGAGGAAAATGAATGCATGCAAGAAGCTTCAACAAAATTACGAATATCCCTCGTAATGAAATTTTTAATGCGAGCCAATGCCATCAATCATCTGTCCAACAAGAAAAATGTGTTGTTTATGAGGCATCAAGCAAAAGGATACGTAGCAGTACGTTAAGTGAGAATAGAAGTTTACGTGTTATGAAGTTCAATGCTGCAGTCCAATTGATTTTTAGTGAAAAAAATGATTATTTCGATTATAATTGAGGACATGGAAGTGGTCGACCTCCTCCTTAATTAGTCATCCCAAATTCTGGCAGTGACACATTGACTTGCAATGCCTTTGCTTTTCCTGTCCCTTTATTTGGACCTCCCAATTTTTTTCATCTTTATCCTTTCCTTTGTTAGTTCCCCCTCTATACACCTGCAAAATTTGTAGCAACCTCTGTTTTGTCCTGGGTAATTGTCTAACCTTATTTGATTTAGCTATCGAAAGTTCACAAAGCTGGACCCTCAAGAGAAAGTCGAATTTGATCAAAAACTCGACTTTAATATAGGAGAGCTTTTTTTAAAACTTTGGGGACAAATTTTTAAAAGAGGAATGAAATATTATCTGCTTGTTTTGGAATATAATTTCAGAATAAGTTGTTAAGTGGTTATTTAGTTAAATGTGTTAGTGGTATGACGTAGGTGGGTAGTTTTCCAAGTAGTTACATAAGTAGTGGGGTCATGGGGCTTGGTAGTTATATTTATTACTATTATCACTTTGCATTTAAAGACATTAAAATTAATTGAAAAGGTAGTTGATATTTGTCATTAATTTCCCTCTGAAAATTTTGGACGTTTGTTTCTCCTCAAAGAAAACCGCAGGAGATTTCCACCCCCTCGAAGTGGGTTATCTTCCCATCAACTCAATTTTTATTTTATTTTGCAAAATTCTAAAAAAGGTACACGTACCTGGAAAGAACTTAACGCATAACAAATAAAGGACTTTATCATCATGCTCTTGAACATAGAAAGAGATTCTGTTAATGCACAACAAATAAAGGAAATTTATCATCATAAAACCTGTGCTCTGAATTGCAATGATTCAATTGCCCAATGTTGTTCAAAAAAATGCCTAGAATTTTCAATTGCCCTCTCCATTATCGTACCATTTTGTTACACACAAAATAAAAAGATTCAAAAAAAGTATGCAAGACAAGTTTTGTATGGCAGAGACATACAGCCAGTTCCCCACCAACTGCTCATTCATTCTCAAGAGTCGCTGGACGATTGTCCAATAAGCCCAACACAAATCGAGATTTAATCCTGAGATAATTACTACCTTGTCTCTTAGGGATTTCAAATTTTGCTGAGTCTACAAAATAGATGAAGTCTATGAAGCACGGACACTCTTGAACACGTATCCGATACTCTTTTATCCGTGTTTATAATTAAATGATAAATTTTTAATTCCGAACACATGTCGAACACTTCTTTGGTAACATGTCCGACACTTCTTTAGAACGTGTCTACTACTAAACAATAGACATTTGTTGAAATTTGATTAACAAAGCTTAAAATTTTGAAAACATATAATTACTAATACTAAAAATATTAAAGTTATACTCCAAATATAATAATAAAAACAAAAGATGAATAAAAATTTTAAAAAAGATGAATTGAGAAAGTGAGAACAATTATTTAAATTATATATTAAGTACATTGTCTACAAAAACAAATTGATGATTATTGACTATAATGAGAATGTTTTCGTCTAAAAACTCACACAGATGACTAGACATTAGATTTTCTTATCATAAAATATTGATTTTTTTATGAATTGTATATCATTATCACTATATTTACAATAAATTATATAATGTTATATATAAAATCAAGAATCAAAATTTCATTTCGATACATTTTTTCGGTTACCTAGAAAACGGAAATGTTTCGATATGTTTCGAAAAAGTTTCGACCCGTTTTGAAAACAAAATGGAAAAAAATAAAAATTTAAAAATTATATTTTCAAAACATTGGTCAAAATATACCAAAATATCTTGAAATATCTTGAAACATTCCAAAATAATTGTGCAAATATATTGAACTATAACAAAATATTTTGAAATATAACAAAATATTTTGAAATATTATAGAACACCCCGCAGTATTAGAATTTCGATTCCATCACTGATTCGTTTCGGTCTCCTTGGAAATAAAAACATTTCGGATGTTTCGACTGTTTTGAAACGATATTTTGATCCTTGTATAAAATATAATTTTTTTGTAGCGTGTCCGTATCCTATTTTTTTGAGAAATGTCGTGTCAGCGTGTTCGTGTCGTGTCGTATGATCGTATCCGTGTCCAATGTCCATGTCCATGTCTATGTCCATGTCCATGTCCATGTCCATGTCCATGTCCATGTCCATGTCCATGTCCATGTCCATGTCCATGCTTCTTAGGATGAAGTAGCACTCATATTCTACTAATTGGTGAAGAATCACAAGTTGATTTTGGTCTTCGGATACAGGAGCAATGGAAGCACTAATAACAAAGTTGATCCTAAAGATGCCTAGCCTAAAAACTATGTGTTTCGTAGCACAACCAATGTAGCAATGGAGTTGACAAACATAGTTACCAGAATTCACTAAACCTCCAACAACCCACGATCTGGGTATGTCGATCCCAAACAGGGTGAGTTATTACCAAAATGTACAACTCTAAATTATAATACTAACCCTAAATCAACTCGCTTTGAAACATGCAACACAAATATAAAATACATACTAAATGACTACATGTATATAGATTTATAATTATATATTAATTTTAGACAATAGAAAATCGAGCAAAAATATATGATAGGTAACTTAGTATTTATGGTTGTTCTATGATATATAAAGTTGTATAGTTGTAAAAAAGATCTCAAAAATAGTTCCAAAACGAATTACAACACAAAATACCGTACCAACTAAGCCTACCACAATCGTACAATATACCTTAGAGTGTGTTGTACCACATATCTGAACCCGTACCATGTACCTAAGCGACCCACAAAATAGGTAACAACAAACCTAATACTGCTCAGTTGTTTGGAAGCAGTCATATCCTAGTGTACACATAAGAAATTGGCTATGGAGTCAAATCATTATCCCATAAATGTAAGAAACGGTAAAGGAAACCCAGTGGCTTACTGTATGCAGTCAGTTCAAAAAATCAATTTCCAGGCATGTTAGGATTTTAGTACCCCAAAATACAGTTGGCTTACTTTCATGCTATTATCCCTAACGCCGCAACTACTCCGTTATATCCTCAAACATATGTCTTTATCTACAGTTTCTAATCCCAAAAAAATATAATTTTGTCGACATTATAAATTATAGAAAAAGGCTTAGCCAGCCTTCCTTCTCCATTACCTTGATTCTTGCGTTATAGAATTATTTGAGGGAAATGGTGTTGGTTTCTTCCAGTATAACTCTTCCATGTGGCTTATATGCAATCACCCCCACCATTTGCTAACGAATCCAATTTCAATTTTTTAGAAAAATGAGTTAAGTCCTCTCACTATTTTTGCTAACCACTTCAAACTTACTTTTCACGAAAAATCTGTTAAGCCCATAAAGAGAAAAATTTCAACAATGCTCAGGTGGGAGTTGGGATTTGGGTGCACATGGGAAGATGTTGCAAAGTCCACAGAGCCACCACTAGGCAAGTAAGGCTTACCAAGTCCTCTCTCACTTGCTCCCTCATACATATGTGTGCATGTATGTATATTCCTCAAGCCATATATAACCACGAACTTATATACTAATTCCAAACCAAAGCACAAATACCATTTTTCCTCCTGATTTGTTGACCACACACTCCCCAGATTCCCCTTTTAATTCACAAAATAGAGAACTTCCGAAAATCACTTCCCAAACTACTATTCAAACAACCTCATGCCCAAACTATCACCTGGATACATCACAAAATCAATTCCCATACATATATGCATATTTCTACAGATAAATACCACAAGACCAAATAATAATGTAAACATAAAAGGGGTCAACGAAATTATACTAAAATAACTAAACATAATAACATGAAATATCAAAACCCTAACCTCTTGATTGTGTAATTGCAAGCCTTGTAAAGCTTTTGCTTGGCATCCGAAAGTATGTGCATGTGACAGAACTTGGTCAAAGCCATGGCCTTGGCCTTACACCCATGGACCCCACACTGATTCACAGCATACTCGTTATTATTGCTGTTATTGCCATTCTCTGCCGTTCCTTGTGTGCAATTCTTGTTGTTCTCTCTGTCCTCGTCCTCCTGAAAGGGACTTTTACCGTACTGCCAATAATATTCTCTGTACTTGAGCTTGAGCTCTTCCATTAGAGCCCAGTACTGGTCTCTGTAGATCTTGGCAAGCTGTTTGACTCGGCGAGACCGGCGTTTCAGGACTTCTTCCCGAGTCAAGAACTCGGACCTGGACAAAACTGAGTCTGCTTCCAACCCATCGACCATTACTGCCGCCGAAGAAGACGATGTCACATTTGCCATGTTTGAATCAATGCTGAGTTGAATTTTATTGGTGTTGCTTTGAGGGTTTGAATTTTTATGGTCTGGATGGCTTGTGTTGGTGGAGATAGTAGGTGCGCGGGTGGTGGAAGGTGGTGGACGGATCATTCTTGTCGGGTTTTGACAGCGAAGAACTAGAGACAGAAGAAATGAAGCAGCAGCAAAGGAATAGTCTAGGAGAGTCGGTGGTGGGTTTTGAAATCAAAACTTGAAGGGCGATCCGTAATATTCAAAAAATAACACAACCACCCCTCATGTTTATAAAATAGGAAAATTTTCATTTTGTACGTTGTCAAATTTACACTTTGTATGCTAAAAAATAAAAATGTAACAATTAGGACGAACACCTAACTTTTGTTTATTTGACCGTATTTTTTTTTGACAAGGTTTTAGTAGGGTCTCCATCGTAAATGAACAAGATGAGCACTCATATGAATTGCACATGACAGCTCCGCGTGCTTGTGAACCTGTTGAAACCTTCGGCCTTGACATTTTGGGTGTACTCAGAGAGAAACAAAAAGAAAGAGGCAGCTTTAGTATGTCTCTTCTAGGGCTACGAATTCGAAGAAATAGACGGTGTATATTCTCTAACAACTACATCGGTTGATTTTGTACTAGATCTGGTTGTGATGCTTCATTCAGGGTGCAAAGTGAGGATTTGGCAATCTCTTCAATGTACAAAGTGAGATTTTTCCTATAAAGTAATGGAAATTTTAAAAAATAGGAAAGTCTACGCCACTAAAAAAAAAATTGGGTATCCTACCAAAAGTTTTTTGTTTTAATGATAAGGTTACACCTTTTAAGGTTCAAGTAGTTGAGGTCTCTCAAGCACTTGTAATTTCTCCACTAATAGTTGTAACTTAATATTTAAAAATTGTAATTTAATTTTTGAAAGTTATAACTTTTATGATCGATCGTTGATCATGTCCTTTACAAATTGTAACTTGAATCTCAAAAAATTATAGCTTGGCATTATAAAATTATAATTTTCGGTATGATATCAATGTTGAGTACCGTAGTCTTTCCCTATAAAATAAAAAAACAATCTCTTGACCTCCTTTAACATTTGAAAAATTAAAATCGCGTGTAAATTTTTGGCTATATAAATAGAAATAAAAATTAAAAAAAAATATTTTTCATAATAATAACTAAATTAGGTCACATAGTATTTAAAACACGGCATGAGTATGACTCCTATGTGATTTCAAAAGAAAAGATTTTCTAAACAATTTTGTATTTGGAAAACATATATTTTAATTCTAACATAGGAGGATTAGGATGAAAATGATAATGGAAGCAATCCATGTATGACTCCTAGGTGATTTCAATAGAAAAGATTTTCTAAATAATTTTGTGTTTTGAAAACATAGATTGAGTCATTATCAGACTCCTCTTGAGCAACACCCTTTAGTGTTCAAGAGGACTAGCTTTTGCTTAGCTTTGTGCTTCAAAAACTTCTAGAGGCCAAGCTATGCTCACTAGCCTTGGGTAGATCGGTCTCTTAATGACTTAGGGAATTAGATGGGAAAAGGCCACGGGAAAACAACACAGAGCTCATTTAAGTGGTCCTTCAAGGTGACTCAAGTGGTGCTCATGGTCACTCAAGCGGTGTTCCTCTTGAATAGGATGGAAACATGATTTTAATTCTAGTGCCAACAACCTTATAACCACCCTCCCAGCAATCGAGTGGTCATTTACAGTTAATGGGTTGGCTTGCGAGCCTTACACTTGAGGATGAGGAGAGAGAGGAGTTAGGTATACCTCAGGTAGTTTGCAAGTATGTGAATGTTTTACCACACGAGTTACGGGATTACTTGGTGCATCCCCTATTTATATGACACTACATAGGATGACACCTGCAAAGTTGCAAGAACTCATGGTCCAGTTACAAGAATTGTTGCATTAGACTAAGTACCTCACCTTGGAGTGCTCCAATATTATTTGCCAAGAAGAAAGACAGGATCCTTAGACCATGTATTGACTATTGATAGCTGAATTAGGTACCCACTGCTGAGGATTGATGATCTTTTTTGATCAACTGCAAGGGGCATGGGTCTACTCCAAGATAGATCTGCGCATGAGATATCATCAGTTGAGCAATAAGGAGGCCAACATCTCTAAGACGACGTTTAGGATGCGATACGAGCACTTCGAGTTTACTGTTATGCCCTTCGATTTGATGAATTTGCAAGCAGCATTCATGGATCTTATGCACTGGGTGTTCTAACTCTATCTTGATCAGTTTGTCGTGGGCTTTGTTGACAAATACCCAGGCGACATTCATGGATCATATACGGCATTTAGGGGTATTTTCACAGGTCAATGGGTGATCAATGGGTTAAGAAGGGACCCCTAGATAATGGGGCATCGCATGTACCATATCACATGACATCTACAAATCCATTCTCAAGAAAGGTATACCATAAGCATTGGTATCGATATCTGAGCCCTTTATCTGCGAGGTACAAGTACTTGTGAGCATAAGTACCGATACCTGAGCCCACTGTCCATCGGAGTATTAGTACCTAAGGCATAAGTATTGGTACCTATGCCCACTAGAATCCAAGCAATGGTACTTGTAAGACTGGGTATCAGTAACTATAAGACTGAGTAGTGGTAACTGGGTCATTCGACATTGTGGTACTGGTACCTATGAACCTAGGTACCATACCTGAGCCCATATTTTCTCCAATCCTTCCAATTTTCATCTCATCTTCTTCCAAACTCATACCATCTTCACCTATTCATTCATTTACAACAAAACATTGTCCAAAAGAGTTCATTATATGCCCCCCTTTTTCCAAATTACACTTCCACAACAAATAACATAATTGATTACAAAAATGCAATTTAAGAGCCAGAATCAAGTTCTGTTATCAACAGGGACCCAAGTGAGGACCATCCACCAGCACTTGTTGAATACCTAAAATATGTTCCTATAAAGGGTGAGCCACGCTAAATAGAGTAAGTCTTAAGGAGGCTACAACCCAACTTTGATGGATATGAATGTCACATGCAATTCATCACATAATTCATTCATTCAAGAACATACATTTCATAAATGAATGCTACACTTTTCATGCCATGTCATGAGATGGAACTCACATATGTAATGCAAACCCGAACTCTCCACCAACTCCTATAACATATGCCATGCCGTGAGTATGCATCTGGGCATTCCAAGCCCCTGCCATTGATGTTAGACATATAATGACCATTTTATAAAATCTTTGGTCTTTCTTGAGATGGGTATTAATGGACTTGCACCAACGGGTACCCAATTGATACGACATCTATGGACTTTCACCAATGGCTCTGCGTATTCCTACACACTTTATGGACTCCATACCAATGGAAGCGTGTATTTGAAATTATTGGATCTTGCACTTAAGAGAGAATCTAACCCTTCTTGCTAACCTCGACCCTTGTTTTTAATGCAACCCGTGCGAGTCGGTCAGACCTAGGTCCAACTTTCTTAAGGCCATGCATCAACCCACCAATGATGGTGTTTGATCAAAACCATGCACACACACTCACACTCACGCGAATGCCCACGAATACGATCCTATCCGTGTATATGCAAATGTAATGTACAATTGCAATTACAATATCATGAGCACATTAAGAACATATTCAATCTCCACAACATTCCCAATTTCTCAAATGTCCATTATATCATAAAGCATATAATTACATTTCACAATTTCCATTAAGCATGTTATATTATTTTCATTTCAAATAACACACTTAATCATTCATAGGCATTTCATCAAATACCTATAAGGCACAAATATTGTAATGCCCCAAAAACCCCCTTGGGTGACATTACATTCTAAAAACCATTCACCGCATGAGAGTATTAAGTAAATCCATCACAACGAAAGTTTCATTCATTCACCATTCATATTTTAACAAAATTTGGGCAGAGTCTCCTCTGTTCGGGGAGCTCTACCCAAAACACAACCTGTGCAATTCTACTGTAATGACCACACCGGGTCCATTTAACTACCATAAAATCAATCCATCCAATTTACATGTTATCCCAAAAGAATAGGCCAAGTTATGGTCTTTACATTCCCACAAAAGTACTATAATACACAGCGAAATATATAAAATAAAAACTAGGCTATACAATTCTCCCAAAAGATTATCCAAGTCTATAACAAAAGAAAGGGGGGTCGCTCTAAGCATCCACCTCAGGATCCATGCTCCCTTCTATCGGAGTCTCCAAATGTGTCGGCCCCTTGACTCCCAGCTCCTCGTCAAAGGCAAAATCTGAAAGGTGGGGAAGTAGGGGGGTGAGCACAAGGCTCTGTAGGAGGATCCTTCCAAACCCATTCAAGGTTTTGAAATCAAGTAAAACAGGTAGGTCACGTTTCGCACATACATATAAATGAATTTTGAAGTAAAGTAAGGACATTTTAAAGGAGATCTCAAGTTTGTACAATAATAAGGAGTTGAACGAGAATAAAACCACGTTTAATTGACAAATAATTTCTAACATAATCCACGCCGCCATACACCATTTCCACAAGGTATCGCGGCATCCCATACTACCCGAAACTCTTGGAGAAATAATATTTGGTACAATGAACAAAAATTTCTATTTGGTACCACTCAAGTAGGTTGTCGATTCTCATGAATCTACCCGACGATTCTACCTCGTTCACCCATTTCCACTAACAATCACAGACCAATTTAGGAAGGGCGTGTACCATCTCATACGGCCTTGACGAGATCCTCTCAAGGTGTCTAGTATACTAACCCTTTTCCCCGGTATCCGTGAACAATAGTGGTCATTGTCACCACAGTGATCCACTATGAGCATTAGACAGCCATCTCACCCCCATTGGAATAGACTAACCTCTAACGCTCTACGACAGTTTTCGAAGGTAATCCAAGTCCCTCACAACACCATACACAAGAATGACATACCAACAATATACTCAACCTCATATACAAGCAAATTCATGATGTTTTTCCAAATTTTCACAAGCAAGATACATAATAGAACAATTTCAGAAAATATACCTATTTCGCAAATCATGTAAATGAGACAAGTTTAAACGAAATAAGCATGATATCATCAATACAATCATTTTACTACCCAACACAAAGTTCTAGAATTTTCGAAATCAAGATGATGTGAAGATATAGAGAAAAATCCATATTTCCCCCAAAAACTAGAGTTTGATGGATTTCCAACCATCATTTTGTTCAAATCATGGGAATGTTTGTAAACATACCAAGGAACAAGGAACCCATAACAAATACATACTATTAAGAGCCAAATTCTACATGTATAATAACCCTAACATCAATGGACAAGGATGGAAGAAAACCCTACCTCAATGTTCTTAAAAACCTAGGTTTAGTGTGAAGAAGATGAAGATTTGATCTTCTTTGAAGTATAGATCTCCTCTTGATCTTGTGTTTTATCCTTCTCTCTTCCTCTAGAGTCCTAAGAGAAGTGGGTTGAGAGTGGAATGAGAGAAATGAGAGTAAAGGCTGAAATCTGTATTTTTAAACACAGAAATCCCGATTTTTTTTTTCCTTTACTGTTCATGGGCTGCTTCGACTTTACTGTTCATGGACTGCTTCGATATTACTTCGTTTTTGGGGCATAACTCTCTCATCCGAGCTCCGATTGAGATGATTCAAGATGCTATGGAAAGCTAAGAAAGAACTCTACAACTTTCATGTTTTGAGTTGTAAGAGATATTGACTGCATCAAGGTCTAAATTGGGCTTGAAGTTGCAGCCAGTGCACAGTTCACGGCACTGTTCACTATTTCATCCTTTTTTCCATTTCCAATCTACCAAATTCAAACACACATCGCTACACCTATCCCAATTTTTAAAAAAATTATTTTATATATATCTATATGCATATATATAAAATAAAATGCGGAGTATTACAAATATTATGTAAACACATAGCATGCCCAAATTAATACATTCTTTAAGAAATTCATATCAAGTAATTTCATCAAAACCCCATCATACAAGATTTAGTTTAGACATATTCTTATACCTATTTTCATATTCTAACAACCCTAGGTATTGTTGTACATGAGATTTCATCTCTAACACCCTACACATTTCATATTTCAAACCTAGGTTAGAAATAAACATAGTTAGGAAAGGAACCATACCGTAGAAGAAGTTCCAAAGACACCAAATCAAATCCCATTTTTTAGGTACTTGGTGAAACTCATGATCTTTGGTATGTGCACATAGCTCTCGTCATGTAGAACAACTTTATCTCTTGTCCAAAGGATTTTGATGACTGTATCGCCGAAGATTGGAGAGAGAAGGTGGGAGAACCCTTGGTTTTTCTCTCTCTCTTCTTCTGGAAATTACAGGTGTAGAATTGATAAAAAAAATCTAATTTTCCTTCCTTTTTATACCCCCTTGGTTGCTTGGTCCACAATGCCCCACACATCCCTATTTTTCTGATCAAATTTCATCCCGAATCAACTAAATCTCATTCCATTTTAGGTTCAGTACATTATTATTTAACTAAATTTAATTATTTCTCTGATTTCACAATTAAATCCTGATCAAATTTACTTTATCCATGTAATGTCTGATTGTCTCATAAAACATGAAAATCTTGACTATCTCAGAATTTAAAAATTATTTACAGGGTAGCCAAATTTTGCGATACGAATCTAACGGTAAGGTCTGTTTCGTAATCTGAGTTCCAAAAAAAATTGGATTTTTAACCTGTATCGCAATAGCTAATTACCAATGTTCCCTTTTTAATAAAATTTTAATTTTTTTGGGTTTTACACCAAGTTTCAAAGAAGTTATGTCCTCTCCCAAAGCTCCTTATTGGAAGGAAGCTGTCAATTCTAAAATCGAGTCCATTATGAGGAATCATATATGGGAGTTGGTTGATCTTCCACCAGGTAACAAACCTTTAGACTATAATTGGATCTTTAAAAAGAAGATGAAATTCGATGGATCCATTGACAAGTACAAAGCTAGACTTGTAGCCAAATGAATAACAAAATGGAAGGATTTGATTATTTTGGCACTTATTCACCAATTACTAGAATTACTTCCATAAGGATGTTAATTGCTAGAGCTGAATTGAATTGTCTAGAAATACATCAAATGGATATAAAAATAACATTGTTAAATGATGAATTAGATAAATAAATACACATGGAACAACCTGAGGGGTTCTTTGCTAATGGACAAGAAAAGAAAGAATGCAAGCTTGTTAAATCTCTATATGGTTTAAAACAAGCACCGAAATAGTGGCATAAAAAATTTGACAAAGCAATGTTGTCAAATGGGTTCAAAATAAATGAGTGACAAATGTGTATATGTCAAAAGCACTCATAGTCGATACATTATTGTCTGTCTTTATGTTGATGACATGCTAATTATAGGCAACAATAATAATGTCATTAAAGCTACCAAGCGAATGTTAACAAATAGGTTTGAAATGAAATACCTAGGTGTGTTTGACATTATATTAGGAATTAAAATTTCTAGAACATTAGATGGACTCATGTTATCTCAATCTTATTATATTGACAAAGTACTTGATAAGTTCAAGAAGTATGAGATAAAACCTATGAGAACACCTGTTAATGTTAATATCCATCTTTCTAAGAATAAGGGTAATAACATATCATAATTAGAATATGCACGTATAATTGGTAGTTTAATGTACATAATAAATTGTATCTATCCAGATATTTTATACTCGACTTGATTCGAAATGTGTATACCCAAGTGTAGGCGGTCAAGTTGTAGTAATAATCCTGTGAAGTCCGGAGTCGAATCCACAGGGAACTATGATTCGTGTTTTGAAGTAAGCAATAATAGAGAACAAGTAACTTGGAAATTTTGAGTGTTTGGAGTGGTGGGGTTTTCTTGAATAAAATAGAAGATTATTTTCAAGAGTTTTCTAGACAAAATATAAGATTCTCAAAAAGTAACAGCCACTCTTTAGCTCGAGGATCAGGACCTGTAATAGAGTATCCATTTTATTATGTTTGTGCTTTATAACTCAATTAACTCCCGTGTCAACAGCAAGTTAATTGGAAGATAAAGGTGGACTGTGAGAATTAAGCACATGATTCCGATGCCTTTCTAGAAGTTTACAAGAATTGTCTATGCTGAGACTTAACCCGTCTACAAATAAGCAAGTGTTTCTACAAGGGATCCAACCACAGCATTAATGATCCATTCTCTGAATAAAACGTAATAATGGTGGGGATTGAAAGGTTGTCATGAAGAGCTAGCTGGGGTACTTGCATTGAACCAACGGGTTTTTTTATGCAGGAGTCATCCGTATCATAGATGGAGCCCTTGGTTATACAAAGTACCTCAACTTTACTAGGTACATTCAATCGTCCAATGAACAGGTGGAGTATAAAGCATTAAAGCATGAAGAAGTTGCACAAACATAAATTTCGAATAATCTTTACATTCTCATCCCCTCTTACTAAAGAGTGAATGAGTAACTACTCACTTTTCATGGCCTTGGCAAAGCTAGAAAAGTGAGTGCTATTCATCCTTCTAAGTAGAGAAACTACTAAGTAAAACAAACTAAACAAAGAGCTTTTCTTTAATAAATAGTAAGTGAATCACTTTCCACCCTTCACGGCTTTGGTAAAGCTCTAGAAAAGTGGAAGAGTTTACTTTTCTAAGAAAGAAGGATGCTCAAGCAATGGAAGTGAAATACATGAACAATAAAAGTAGAAGAAAGCTAGTTGCTTTTGGAGGGTTTCCACCATAACCAAAAGATGAACTACCTCTCTTGATACTTTATAAATAAAAGCAAGTACAACAATAAGGGGAGTCTAAGCCTCCATCATGGTTGTCACACACATGAATGTAAAAACTTAGCATAAGTAAATGAAAGAATTCAACTACAAGGGGAGTCTAATCCTCCATCATGGTTGATATAAATGTAAAATGAAAACCTAAACATGAAATGTTCAAGAACTAGATTACTAAAACACTCCTACAAGAGGAATAATGCCCTTTAAGTTCCCAACATAGGAGTATTTATAGGCAAAGGAAGGGAGGGGGTAGGAGATAAGAGAGGATGAGTGAATAGTATTTTCCATCCATGGGAATCAACTATTCTGTAGGCAGTCTGCAGAGGACGTTCGAACGTGATCTGGTGTTCGAACGTTAAGTCTGTCTTTTCTTCAAGGATGTTCGAACGTGAGATGACGTTCAAACGTTGTCTGTGTCTTTTCTTTGAGGGCGTTCGAACATGAGATGATGTTTAATTTCTTCCGCTCAAATGGCCTGTGGTCACTGACTTGGTCACTTCCATACGTCTTGAACAACCTTGACTTTACACTCAGCAACTTGGTCCTCAGTCACTCAAGACAACGTTCAAATGTGGAGTGACGTTTGAACGTAGTACTGAAGTACTTCTAGTTCTTCTTTCTTTACTGCAACATGCCAGGTTCTAATGGTGTAGTCTTCTCAGGATTTTGGAGGATGTTCGAACGTTATTTGGCATTCGAATGTGGTACTCAAGTACCTCTAGTTCTTCTTTTTGTTGACCGCAACACGCCATGTCTCAACATCTAGTCTTGGCAGGGTTTTAGAGGACATTTGAACGTGGGTTGATATTCGAACGTTCTTACTTTTTTCCAACCTTCTGCAATTTTGTTCTTTTTGTGCTGGTGTTACATTCAAGTGTGATTTTTGTTGTTCTTGAGCCTTGTTTGTTCACTTTAGGACCTGAAATGTGATTACTTAAACTCCAATCAAAAACACAATTAGTCAAAAAGATATAGGAAAATTGTTAACTTTACTCACGAATCACACCCGCCAACCTAAATATTGCTAGTCTATAGTAATATAATAACAATGAAAGGTAAATCTATTCCTAATGCCTTTTTCATAGGTCATTCAGTTGCATTTACCTTATGCAACAAGTCGTTGAACGCTAGGTTTACCCTAGTAGATGAGTGTTGTCTCAGAGGCATCATGTTTCGTCTTGAAATATTTCCAAACCTTTGAAATCTATCACAAGTTAAACAAAAGCATGGACATTTTTGAAAAGTGTGGGCCAATAAAATCTGCACCAGGATTTTTGCAGCAGTTTTTCTAGATGGAAAATGGCCACCAAATGCTTGAAATGACAAAATGCTATTACCTGTCTACTTCTTGAGCGGGGATGCAACGTCTATGATTTGATCCTTACAGTACTTAAATACGTACGGATCTTCCCAAAAGAAATTGTGAACCTCTCTCAGAAATTTCTTTTGTCTATAGGGAAAAGGACGGATAGAGTGTTCAGTAACAAGAAAATTAGCCAATATCAGCGTACCATGGGGTCTCATCAATTAAGAATAGTTCATCGAGAAATTTTCATTGATTGGAATTCCATCCTCATGAAATTCGTAAGTTAACCTGGACAGATGGTCGCCACCATATTCTTAACACCCTTTTTGTCCTTAATGACCAAGTCAAACTCTGAAGTAGAGTATCCATCGCAAGAGCCTAGACTTAGCA